>RJVU01007007.1:1178755-1189511 GCA_003731715.1 Anabarilius grahami
AGGGCATATTCAAGCAGCCGGAGAGTGTGGCACTGAATATTAATGTGTTATATGTAAATGAGACAGACCTCCTCTGTTTCCTGTCCAGCTCGTGAGCGCGGCCCTGCAGGCTGTCTGTCAGCACGCGGGCGTCCTGAAGGTCGGAGGTCAACCTCCGGCAGTGGCGTTTTAGCTCTGTCACGGAGCGTTTAGATTGATCAAGCTGAGACTGCAGTTCCTGGACCTACCACATGGGGGAGATAGAAAGACAAATATAATCAGGAAGGGACCATGAGCCGCCCACTGAGCATGACAGGGTTATTCAGTGCAGTGCTCATGACAAACATTTCATCTATAATGTTTTATATCTCAGCTCTTAATATGTTTAATATTTCATTATTTTTTGAACAAATCAAACAGGACTTGGAGAGACTTGGTCGGTGTTAAATAAATAGGGCTAGTTGTCACCAGGGCAACATCTCAAGTTTTTGAGTCCAATTACACAAATGCTTGTGTTTTTTATTTTTATATTTACATTTTACACCGTTATATTATATTCTTTTAAATTAATATTTATCATTTGAAACATTTTAAAATAACTAACATAAAATTATATTATACAGATTTTAACTGTAGTATATATTAGATTTTTTTTTATTTTATTTTTTTTACATGTTTTGATCATTTTTGTATTTTACCTTTTACATTTTTGTTGTTTCATTAATTGTTTTGTGTTTTATAATCAGTTTACATTTTATTTAGAAGCCATTAAATATCCCATAATACTCATTAAATTACTGATATGTTCTAAAGATGGCTTTTTACTCTAGATAATTCATATTTAAAAAAAAAAAAGAATAAATTACGTTCTGAAATCAATGTCAAAAAACAGCAGGTTCCCATTGTGAAATGTTCCTTATATTGAGTGACAACATGCCCCATTATATGTAAAATGAGCTGCATCTCTGTTCTGGGCAATAAAAGTGAAAATATTTTTTTTTTAGGCAAAAGTGTGCATACAAAAACTGACTTGTGACAACAAGCCCCTGCGAGCCCCGCATCGAGACCAGTGTTACTTTAGTATTATTTATATATTATATTAATATTTTGAATTAGCTTTTTCTGTTTTTATTTTATTTTTATTAATTTTTTTATGTGCTTTTATATTTTTATTAGTTTTAAAAAAAATACTTTTAATTATCTTTAATGTATTTTTATTTAAGTTTTAGTAATTGTAGTACTTAAACTTATTTTTTTTTCTTTTTTCATCTAATATTTATATTTTATTTTAATCTAGCTTTACTTCAATGACCGAAAACGATTCTTAATAGATTTAATAACAACACTGAACAAGACCATTTATGAAAACTAAACTTGGGCGTTTGGTGCAAGAAACCTTGACTTACATGGGCTTCTTTAAGCTCATAATTGAGCTAATAATTAACACCAGGTGAAATGGGTCTCATACCTTTGTATCCAACAGCTGACGGGCTTCTTTCTCACCCTCAAGTCTTTCCTCTGTCTGCCGCAGACGCCTGCGCAGAAACTCCACCTCCGTCTGCGCGCATTCCAGCTGCAGCTGCAGCTCACTTTCTGCATGCGCATGCAGGGATTCACACACACCCACAAAGAGTCATTATATTTCTTCTGCCAGCATGTTTGATTACATCTACGCTGAAGCCTGTCTTACCTGTTGCCACTCCGCTGAGAGCTTCTTTATTCTTGATTTTCTGTTTTTCCTCCTCTAACTGCCTCTCGATGGCCTCCAAAGACACTTTACTCTGGTCTACACGACTCTGAGACACAGCACAGAATAAACTCCCTCAATACAACAGAAGCTGTGAGGCGTTTGGGACAATATGACAGGATATGTTTGGATAAGCACACTAATCTTACTTTTTCTGCATGATATCACATATATACTGTGCACAATATGCTAATTTTCTATATGCATGGAATACCTGCAAACTAAATTTGCTGAAACACACAGTTACAATCAATACTGTATCCCACAATGCATTGTCCTCCACTTGACCTTACATTTCTAGTGTGATCAATTAATCGGTAGAAATATCATCCACTATTTTTAATGATTAATTACTTTCTTGTTCAATCTATTAGATTGTAATGTCAAAAGTAAAGGTATTTGTACACAGAAGTGATTTAAAAATATAAAATAACTGATGAAAGATGCCATTCACTCAATTAAAGATGCATTCTAATGAGGTCATGTGACAATATAATTTATAATATTAAAAATTATTTTATAGTATGTGAAACAGTATGAAGAATGCACACCAGTTACATAAAATTTAGTGAATTTAATTTTTAATAGTTTTTTTTATTATATAGATACAGAACAATTGCTTACTGTGCTCATTATGCATAATGTAAAACTAGTATGAGTAGTATGCTATTCTGAATAATGCCATTACAACACATTTCCACATCACTGAATAGTTTGTGATCCAATTTGACCAATTAGAAACAGAGAAACAGAGACAGATAGACAGGATGATGGGTGGGTCGTACCTGCAGTTCCTTGTTCTCTTTGGCGAGACGCAGTCTTTCCGTGCGCTCACTGTCTAGAGCTTGACTCATGGCCTCCCCTCTGAACCGCTCATCACTTAATTCAGATACAACAGCCATTACCTGCACACACACACACACACACACACACACACACCATCATCTGTCAATGTCTCAGCAGAAGGGCCATTCATTCATCAGCAGTAGTCATATGACAGAGATTAGCGCTTCATGAGCCGATCACAAGCGAGTTTGTGTTAATATGCTTTCACTGATGAGAATTCATAACTAGACTCCATCCATCACTGTGAACACCGACTGTTAAGAAATATGATTTGGGGATATCTGATCTGACAGTATCATTTCATATGTGGCTCAAGGGGCATGACACAAACACATACCTTGGTCTCCAGGTTGTCTGCAGTCTGACGCAGCTCGTTTCGTTCCTTCTCTGACTTTTCCAGACGTCTCCTCAGAGCAGTGATCTCATCCTGATCAACCGAATGTGATACAATTATAATGGAGTGAAAAAAAAAATTTCATACACAACATCACAACATACAATGCTAACCTGAAGAATACCTTTAAAATTCCTGAGATAGATAGAATGATTAGATATAAGCAATTTTGAATTTAAATTTGACAAACAGACAGACAGACAGACAGACAGACACATAGATAGATAGATAGATAGATAGATAGATAGATAGATAGATAGATAGATAGATAGATAGATAGATCGACAGAACAATAAAAAGACAGACAGACAGACAGACAGACAGACAGACAGACAGACAGACAGATAGACAGATAGACAGAACGACAGAACAATAAAAACAGACGGATGATAGACAGAACGACAGAACAATATATAAAGACAGACAGACAGACAGACAGACAGACAGACAGATAGATAGATAGATAGATAGATAGATAGATAGATAGAATGACAGAACAATAAAAAGACAGACAGACAGATAGATAGATAGATAGATAGATAGATAGATAGATAGATAGATAGATAGATAGATAGATAGATAGATAGATAGAACGACAAAACAATAAAAACAGACAGCCAGATGATAGATAGAATGACACAACAATATATAAAGACGGACAGACAGACGGACGGACGGACAGGCAAACAGACAGACAGACAGACAGACAGACAGATAGACAGATAGAATGACAGAACTATAAAAACAGACAGACAGATGATAGATAGAACGACAGAACAATATATAAAGACAGACAGATAGATAGATAGATAGATAGACAGAACCATAAAAAGACAGACAGACAAACAGACAGACAAACAGACAGACAGACAGACAAATAGAAAGAACGACAGAACAATAAAAACAGACAGCCAGATGATAGATAGAACGACAGAACAATATATAAAGACAGACAGATAGATAGATAGATAGAACGACAGAACAATAAAAAGACAGACAGACAAACAGACAGACAGACAGACAGATAGAATGACAGAACAATAAAAACAGACAGACAGATAGACAGATAGATATAGATAGATAGACAGAACAATAAAAACAGACAGCCAGATGATAGATAGAATGACAGAACAATAAAAAGACAGACAGACAGATAGACAGATAGACAGATAGACAGATAGACAGATAGATAGATAGATAGATAGATAGATAGATAGATAGATAGATAGATAGATAGATAGATAGATAGATAGATAGATAGATAGATAGATTAGATAGATAGACTGAGTACCAGATAACGTGATAATTTAGTGGTTTAAATGTGATGTATAGTGTGAACATGGCCTTATTGAATGGGTCAGTACCTCTTTGGATCTGAGCCTCTGGTCATCCATGTTGACGTCCAGCAGGGGGCGCACTCTGCACAGCAGCTTCCACCAGCTCCAGCGGGTCACTGCGGTGAGGACTCGCAGATTTCTTTGAATACAGCAAACTGCCATCTGCTGAACCTGATCCCAGATCAGCACACACATTAGACCAGACGTCACATCAGACCCACACTGACACAGCTATATAAGACTGTAACACTATTGAAGTGGCCACATTCTACATTATTCCTAACATTTCAATTTTTCCCCTGAAGTTAATCAAGGATTATTGCAGCAGAAATGACACCCTGTAGATTGATTGTCCATTTTATGTCCTCTCGCCGAATATTTGGTCACTATTGAGAGGAATACAGTGATCTCTGAGCCCCTATCCACAGATCTATAAACCATGTCTGTTTCAGCAGAGGACGAGGACGAGGAGAGACTCACCTTCATGCGGCGGTATTTCTGGCGGCCCAGGTGACCCAGACAGGATGCTTGAAGCTGCACCAGCCAGCCGCTCAACAACTGATCTCTCTGCTGATCTAAAGACCTCAGGACACCACGCTTCATAAACACCTTCATAAACACATACACACACACAGCAGAGAGAGAATGACCTGAAAACTTCAAAAGTGAAGAATAAAACAAAACCTCTCTATGATATATCTGTTCATTTTTAACAATGATAGAATGACAATGCTAGAAGGATGGAACAATATAACAACAGACAGACAGACAGACAGACAGACAGACAGACAGACAGACAGACAGATAGACAGATAGATAGATAGATAGATAGATAGATAGATAGATAGATAGATAGATAGATAGATAGATAGATAGATAGATAGAACAACAGACAGACAGATAAATGGAAGACTCTCGCTCACCCTGCTGGCTCCCAAAACAATGCTTTTCTTGTCCAAATCCAGATCAATCAATAATTCCTCCACGGCCTGATATAAAGGGATGTAAACACAAACAGACAGATCTCAGGCCCTCTTTTGGAACATCAGCTCCACCAAATCAATGAGGGCTGTCCAAGCAAAAAACAGCTAATCAATAAACAAGCTAATAAACAGAGAAATAAATAACGTCATCATTTGACATCATTAAAAATAAATGACATTTCAACAGAGGGTAATGAGGCGCGTGTGCGCCGTGGTGATTCAGGACGTCCAGACCTTCCTCTCGTCTGGGGTAATGAAGACAGAACCGTATCGCTTCATTATAGGAGCAGAGAGGGCCTGAAAACGGCAGCGGAAATCACCCAGGGACATGTGCTCGGGGTAGCCTGCAAGACACAGAGACAGAGAGAAAGAGTTTGCTGTCTTTGTAAGGACATTTGGTAATAAATCCTGAAAAATATACTGTAGATACTGGTCCTCATGAGGAGAAGTGCTTCAAATGTTCGGTATGCTCTTTCTGCAGTGTGTAAAATGTATACTGAGCATGCTCAGTCTGTATGCCTAAATGTGCAGTATACAACCAAAGGTATCAATCATGTTTCTAACAGTTGTGCATTATATTTTGTATGCCAGAACAAAGAACAAAGTGAATATCAAAAGTCATGCAAATAACGTGAAGCTATACAAGAGATTTAAGATTAATACAAGACAAAAAATATATTTACATTAAATACAGTGCAGTTCAGTAAAATAATTTTAAAGGCGACCTATAATGCCCCTTTTACAAGATGTAATATAAGTCTCTGGTGTCCCCAGAATGTGTCTGTGAAGTTTCAGCTCAAAATATCCCACAGATCATTTATTATAACTTGTCAAATTTGCCCCTATTTGGGTGTGAGCAAAAACGCATTTTCGTGTGTGTCCCTTTAAATGCAAATGAGCTGCTGCTCCCGACCCCCTTTCCAGAAGAGGGCGGAGCTCAACAACGACAACAACAAAGCTGGAGAATCTCACGCAGCCAAAATGAGGATTGTCAGTAACGGTGTTCAGCCTTACATTGTTCAAACCGGAGTCGACACTGATGGAGAGACTCAGGAAGAAGTTACAACTTTTAGAATGAAACTGAACGTTACTGAATGGTTAGTGGATAAATTTATGTAGTTGCTGTGGAGTTGATTCAACTCATCGACAAGCATGTGTCGTCATGTTAATCTTTTGTGCAAATCCGGCGTTGAATTGACCCTCGTTTGTGAAGCAGTCCGGTGTAAAATGACGGCATGGCAACAACACTCTACTGTAACAACTCTTCCTCTTCTCTAAAGCAGCACAACATGGCCTCACCCCCTTTGTTGTGTGTTCTCGGGGGCGGGGTTTATGTAAATTTTAGAGTTAGCGATGTCACCAACCCGGGAAGAAGCTTGTTGTAGTCCCTACCAGCCATTTGTTGTAGTTCTTAAACAGCGTAACTTTGCAGATGTTCTTTATGCTCAAACAGCAACAATACACACTAACTAAAGTTACATAATCAGTTACTACCAAGCACTGCATGTCAATGGGAGGTCCCATACATGATAAGAAAGAAACATGCATGAGTGTGTGTGTGTGTGTGTGTGTGAGACCTGTTCGGTACAGCTGCAGTGCCGGCAGCAGGTGTGTGGAGTGCAGCTGTACACGCAGTGCTGGGACATCAAAGCCACAGCCATCTGTCTTAGCACTCAAACACTGCAGGAAAACCGGCCGTGCTCGCCGAATCAGATTCACCAGAGCATCCTGCTCGGAGAGAGAGAGTCATGGAAAGAGTGAAGAGGATTTACAGACAAAAGGCAGATGGAAACAGCTTCATAACAGCTCATTTGTTTCTCACCGCCTGCAGTTTGACGGCAATGCACTGGGAATGTCTCCTGAGGGCCGCCATCCCTCCGCTCAGAGTCTTCCGGACTGTGCCGCTCCTCTGCAGGGATCGCTGAGAGCCGCCCTCCACGCCGCCCAAACCCCGGCAGAGAGGGGGCACGGACGCCCGCGGACCGAACAGGGCCTTCACCGCTCCACTGAGAAGAGAGAAAGAGCAAGAGAATTAGGATGTTTTCACACTGAAGAATTCAGTTCAGTTTGCCGTCATAGTTTGGTTTGTTTGTAAGACTTTTTAAAGTTCACATGCACTCCAGAATGGTTTACACCTGCCATGTTTTGTACACATGAACAACAGTATTGATGATGTTAAAGGGGACCTTTAATGCAAAATTCACTTTTATAAGGTGTTTGAATCTTGTGTGTATTTGCAATAAGACGCGTAAGGGAAATCAGTATAGTACTCGCGGGATGCGGCGTCTGACAGGCAGCTTTCTGTGCGTGTGCTTCGGAAATGTGCGCTCAGAAAATTATATATCAGGAGTTTAGACTGATATAGCTTTAAAACACATGCAAACAATAACTATCATGATGAGGAAGAACTGCAAAAACCACAAAAGAGATAATAATAAAAAAGAAACAGATGTTTTGTTCGTTTTTGGCAGAGTATTCAAGGCACGAGCTGTACAGGCTCCGCCCTCTTCTGGAAAGGGGGTTGGGAGCAGCAGCTCATTTGCATTTAAAGATACATGCACAAAAATAGCATGTTTTTCCTTCCACTCAAAAGTGGGCATTTACAACATGGTATAATAAATGATCCCCTTTAAATTAGTGTTAACAAAAAAAGTAAATTCCCTGTCATCTCTCCATTATTATATCAATAAAAGTGCCAAAAAATTAGTATGTGAAACCCATGAGTATCAGAAATTAGTATTAGCATCACAGTCAATCTTGTATGATCTTTATGACATCTAGTGAACACCACTTGATCAAATCTACACAGAAACTGCCGTTAGTGAGCAGCTTGAATTCTTACTATCTCTTGCTATGCATTTTTAGTTAAACATAAAAAACATGAGTAAAATGAACAGCATGCAAGGGCCTTTTCTAAAAGTGTTCGATACTAAGCTCATGGAGCTTGAGCCCTCGTGTTGATGCTGCAAACACTGCGCAGTTCTCAGGCTGTATTCACGCTTGCCTTTATTGCGGTACGTTTACGTCCTCAACATGACCACCGTGAGTACTAGCAGCAGATGTTTACCACTGTTGCTAGGTAACTGCTAAGGAGGACAAGGCGCAAGTATCACTGTGTTACTGAATTTGATTTACCACCAAAATTCACACACAGCACTTGCTTTTGTCTGCTGCAGACGTACTGCAAGAGATGAGAAGAATGCGAGTTGCTCTCCAACGGCAATTTATTCAGAGACAAGCAGCTATGAGAAAAGCATTATACTATATTAAATGAGACATGGAGGAATGAAAAAATGCAATTCATACAGTATGTCATCAATAGCTGTTCACTTCTGTGAGTGAGGATAGACTGTTGTTATAGTCATTTCAAATGTACCAGAGATCAAATGAAATGAACACCAGACAAAATAAAATAAAATAAATAAAAAATAAAAATAAAATAATATAATAATAATAAAACATTCCCAGCCATATTTAACGTCTATTTCCTTATATTTTCTAAGAGGTATTTTCCAAACATACCAGAGTTCACACAAACTGAACACCAGACAAATGCAATAAAATAAAATAAAAACATTCCCACCCATATTTAATGTATATTTCCTTATATTTTCTAACAGGTATTTTCCAAACATACCAGAATTCACATAAACTGAATAATAAAATAAAATGCAATAAACCAGACAAATGCAATGCAATGCAATGCAATGCAATGCAATGCAATGCAATGCAATGCAATGCAATGCAATGCAATGCAATGCAATGCAATGCAATGCAATGCAATGCAATGAAATAAAATAAAATAAAATAAAATAAAATAAAATAAAATAAAATAAAATAAAATAAAATAAAATAAAATAAAATAAAAAACATTCCCAGCCATATTTAACATCTATTTCCTTATATTTTCTAACAGGAAATTTCTAAACATACCAGAGTTCTCATAAACTGAACACCTGACAAAGACACAAGACAATTTAAATAAAAATTTCCCAGCCATATTTGTAATATCTACATGTATTTCCTTCTATTTTACTGCCATTTTTGCTAATTGTTCTATAAACTTTATCTAAAAGCCATACATGCTATTTTTCACTGCACTTTTATTGATGTAAAATTGGAGAGATGACAAGTACTTAAAATTTTAATAATGCTCATGAATAATGTCAAATCATTAATAACTTTCCAAATAATAATATTCAAAATTTAGTTTGAGAAAAAGCTAAAAAAAAAAAAAGTCATCCATACAGCCGTGTAAAAGTGTGGTCTCTTACATTGAGGAGTTCTGCACCAGGGAGCTGGCGTTAAGCACAGATGGATTGTTCTGGACCTGACTGAACCAGCCTGAGAGATCATAGCGGACCGGATCTGAACCCATCAGGTGAGCGATCTCACACTGCAGAGGCTGCTCACACTGGCGCACTGAGAAGCAAGGAAGCAGAACAATGAGGAAACGTCTCAGAAAACATGACAGGAGCAGGTCAGAATCAGACTGGAGTACCTGAGCCGCTGAAGTACTGACACACTCTTTCCAGAACCGTGCTCTCGGTGGAACCAGGAGTGACCATCTCTTCATCCAGAACCCACAGGAGACCTCGAGAGTCGCCTTCTGGTGCTCGAACCTGAGAACACACACACAGTGTAAAATAACATGCAGGGTTGAGGTCTGTAAGAAGTGTTTTAAGAATCAGTGAGTGATACCTGCAGTCCTGGCTGGTCAACAGCACACACGACCTCTGACGGGCTTGTCTCAGGGGCTGTGAAATCTACACGTACTCCTTCCTGTGGAAATTATTCAGAAAGTCTGAAATTATTTATTAGTATTATTAAAAAGTTCATTTCTTGACAGCTCTCTAATATTATATCAAGGCCAAAAATGGCCACATCCCCCCACAATATTAGCATGTGGCGCTATGAAAAATAACAGGTATGGCATTTTTAGACATAGTTTATTGACAAATTAACAAAAATGGTAGTGAAACCTAGAGAAATAGAAGTGATAAATATGTGTAGGAATTATTTTATTATATTAGTTTATATATTCATTTAAATTACATGAATTCAGCAAGGTTCATATTTATAGTCAATATTTGTTTGAGGCTGTCAATAACAAATATTCAATATTTTTTGAAAAAAAAGGCAAAAAATAAATAAATAAAAATAAAGTTCAAAATTAGTATGTGGTGATATGGGATTTTAAGATATAGTTTATTGACCAAATAACAAAATGGCAGTAAAACAAAGAAGCATAGGAATTATATTTTATATATTATTTTATTTTATTATTTTTCAATTAAATTAAATGTAATTTTAAATTAAATGTAAACAATAAATTAAACAAAGTAAAATTTAATCAGCAAGATTCATTTTCATATTCAGTATTTATTTGTGGCTTTCATGTGGCATTTTTAGATAATTTTAGTTTATTGACCAAATAACAAAATAGCAGTAAAACATATAGAAACAGAAC
>RJVU01007007.1:1189625-1204595 GCA_003731715.1 Anabarilius grahami
CTATTTAATTGAGGCTGTCATACGGCATTTTTAAATATAGTTTATTAACCAAATAACAAAATGGCAGTAAAACATACAGAAATAGAATTTGGAATATTAATTTATTCATTATTTTATTAAATTATTTTACACATTATTTTTTAAATTAAATGTAATGTAATTTAATTAAATCAGCAAGATTAATATTCATTTTCAATATTTGCATAGCACAGCTGTAAACCACTTCTTTCACACAGGTGTGGTACCTGTGTGTATCGCTCCAGCGTCTGTGTGAACGTGTGATTGAAGTAAAGTTCCAGCAGTCTCTCCTGTAAGTAGTTGTGACAGAGCTCGGAGAAGCCGGCGGCCCGGTCATCACCACTGTGTCTGGGGTTCCTCAGGCCCGGTGTGTCCACCACGATCACGGAGGCCAGCGTCAGCTGCTGAGAGTGCAGCGCTCTGGACAGAGAACAAAAACACTGCAATATCAACAACTCTCCAGAGACATATGATTGACTAGAACACTGTGTATTTACCTGTTGATGAGAGACACAATAGTGGTGAAGAGTTCCTCATACAGACCAACCGCCATCCCTTCTACACACTGAGCAGCACTCAGTTTTGGACCTGTAACACACACACACTAGGTCTTAGGGGTGTAACGGTACACAAAAATGACGGTTCGGTACATACCTCGGTTTTGAAGTCACGGTTCGGTACGGGTTTGGTACAGCAGGGTGAGAAAACAAAAAAAAAATTTCTCTTTTTTTATTAAACACTGTTTTACTGAACAAACTGTGTCTCTGTCTTTAAATTTATTCAATTATAATTTAATAATTAAAATTTTCTTAAGTATAAAAAAAATCTATCTCTGCTAATGCTGTAAACTATTAAGGAGCCTTTACTTGCACATTACTTACAATTAACAACAGAGCCCAAATTATTAAATTCAGTTGCTACTTATTTTAGATTTAATCATCAACACTCTAATAATAATACAAAAATATATGTATTGTAAACGTAAATTACACATAAGGCCATTTTTGCATTAACTTCTGTTTCTCCAATTCGTTGTTGTCTGAGTAAATAATCATTTATAACTTGTTTTCATGACGGATTTATTTAGGTCTTACATCAACTAACAGGTTAAGTAAAATATAATTTATATAGGCTAATACAATGCATATATTTAGCGAAACAGCTCATTTCTCTAGAGAACTAACAAGCTGTGGACACATGGCTTTTCTGAGGTAAATGCAATAGTAAGTGACATATTGTTTACAAACTGTGTTACTGACATCTTTCTGCGGTTGAAACACCGATTAAGCGATTACAAGAGATACGATGCGTTTCAGTAAGTTGTACTGTAACTTTCAACATGCCTTCATGTTCATTCTGTAGTAGTGAAGAGGAAGAGATGATCGTGTTCACTCACGCTCCGCGCTGCCGTTTGAACCGAGGCGATCTGTCACGCCACATCAAAAAGCGTCAAAACGGCATTTATTGTTTGAATTTCGTGATAAAATGGACAGAATTTGAAAGATGGCACTTTGTTACTTATCAAAAGTAACAAAACACAGGGCTTATTGTGATTATTGGTGGTTAATGCTGGTTAAATGGTTAGGCTAAAAAGCAGTACTGTACGCTCCCCCTTCTGGATTGGAGTGTGGATCGTCGTCTAACTGCATGAACCGAACCGTGACGGTTAGGGACGCATACATGTACCGTTACACCCCTAATAGGTCTCTAAATAAGGACTTATGTTTTTGGTCACACTTTAGTTTAGGGTCCAATTCTCACTATTAACTAACTATTAACTATGACTTTTGCCTCAATAAAATTCTTATTAAAAGTATCAACACCAAAATTAATCTGCAGCAGTCAGGTCAGTGTTGCCAAGTTGTCAGTGTTGATTTCCTGTGAAATTGGGCTACTTTAACACTGTTGCTGCGGATTGTTTTTCATGTCCGCCGTTGAAGCGACCCCAAATAACATGATATTTAGACCCTGGAATGCGAATTTTATCAGGGGAACCCCATCAAAAACATGGATTTTACCTCCTGGAACGCAAAAATTTTTGAGTAGCAATTGGGTGGGTCTTGTTGCGAAAACCTGGCAACCCTAAGTCAGGTACAAGCTCTCTAAAGGCCAATTCACACCGCACAGACAGACAGCAACAAACACTGACAGACATGTCTGTTGGGTTTTGTCCGATCAGTGTGTTGCCCCTGTCAGAGTCTGTTGGCATCTGTCGGAGCTTGTTTTCGCCGATTGAACATGTTGAATCGGATTTAGAATGTCTGAGAAGTGACCTGTTGTAATCTGTGTCTGTCGGTGCAGTTTGAATTCGCCTTAAGGTGTTTATTGTAACGTTATGTTCTTTGAGACATGAGATAGTTTAACAGCATCTCTTGTGACGCTTTGCCAAGAGCAGCTGTGTGTGTGTGCATTCATATGTTTTGGAGGAGGCGTGGCTTTGGATGGCGATTTGTAGAAAGGGTGGGATCACATACTTTCAATGCTAGTAGGCTAATGTTAGCATTTCCCAGATTACCTACTGCACCGTCAATATTTTTGTAGACCCCAAACATTTGAACAGTAGCGTATGGCAGGATTAGAAACATAAATATGCTGATTAGATATTAAATATCTATTTATAATGACACTAAACTGCTTATCATCCTCATCAACTGAATAATAAAAATTTCAACTTCAACAATAATAAAAACTACAATATTTCATGCT
Organism: Anabarilius grahami; assembly: GCA_003731715.1. NCBI lineage: Eukaryota > Metazoa > Chordata > Actinopteri > Cypriniformes > Xenocyprididae > Anabarilius > Anabarilius grahami. Next base: position 1,192,350 of record RJVU01007007.1, read on the forward strand.
TATTTATCTATCAATTTTGTAAGTAGCCATGGAATAAGTGGGGCGATGTCCAGTATGTTATCGCTGGTTCCTCTACACATATTTTAGCACAGATCTTCAAAGTTCAGGTGGGTTTAACAGGGACAGTCTGTATTCTGACCTTCCTCCGGTTCGTCTGCGGCACGTCGCTCTCTGACGCCTCCGGTCGCTCTCTGCAGTAATTGCCTCAGGTGGTGTTTGAAGACTGCAGTGTGGAGCTCCTCTCCCTCACAACCCAGGATGGCGCTGGCAGTCTGCGCGCTGTCAAAACTCATAAACTGCTTCCGACCCACTGAAGCCGTAGAAGAAAGGGAAAAAAAGAGTAAAGACTCACCAAATTCTTTTCGCTTCACAAAATACAGTGTTCAGGATAGTCCTGTTTTACCTTTGCATGTTCCTGCGACACCAAGATGGTATATTCCTGCTAAAACATGCCAAATGGCCTTTTGCTCATCCGCTGAGAATCCCAAAGTGTTCATGGCGGCCAGCAGTTTCCCAAAACCCACTGAAGCTCTCTGCTTTTCATCCACCTGAAGTGAGGGATTAAAAAAACTGTATTTATTAAAGCTTATTAAAGAAAAGTTAAAGTTAGAGCACACATGTGCAAGACACTCGGTGCTCATTTGGGAGACACAGGTTCAAGTCTGGTCTGTGTCAGTATTTCTGTCCACTGTTATATCAATAATAATGCCAAAGAAGAAACATCATTAAAATATGTCTTTATTTTAGTATTAAATTAAAATATATAACTCAAGCTAATTTTTCCTAATACACATTGTTTCAAAAGCAGCTTTTGCAGAAAATCTTTAAGGTAATGTTTATAATATCTTCATGCCTTTTAGTCACATTTAGCATATTAGAGCTGGGCGATAATATAGTTTACATTTTATGATTATATATACAATCAGGCAGTTGAGATTTGCTATATAGTATATATAACACTTTCCTGTAGCTCAGTGGTTAGAGCATGGCACTAGCAATGCCAAGGTCATGGGTTCGATCCCAGGTATTGCACATACTGAGATACAAATGTATAGTATAATGCAATGTAAGTCGCTTTGGATAAAAAGCGTCTGCCAAATGCATAAATGTAAATGTAAATATAACATGAGTGTACTGTATGTGTGAGGGTAAATTTGGATATACTTGAATATCCAATTTTATATAGAAGGCTTACTTTTAGCAACAATATAAACAATAATGGAGCTGACATTTGCTATACAGTATACTGTATATCACTTTACCCGAGTGTACTGTATGTATGTGGATGTACTATATATCAAAGTCCCTTAAAGACAAGTCATTTTACTCGGTGACCATCATACAATTGCAGCTGGAGAAACATCAAATTCGCCAAAGCTGTTTACCAAACTTTTGATTAAATTTCATATTTGAAATCACCAATGAAATCTGACAACAGCTGTCTCATAAATTTTGTTTCTAAACGCTCAAATCATGACAAAAAAATGAATTTTTCAGGCTGGATCAAGCTAATGTGCATGCGCAGTCCTAAGTGCGTGTCTCTAAAGGAAGGACGCATCTGATTGTTTCTTATAGGAACCAAAGCTTCTAATGGCTGTTGCAATGACACAATGACTTTACCGGTTGGCGATTGGCTCTTATTAAGGCGGCAGGACTTATTCCACCATATTGTGCGTTGCACTTTCTCCCATTCATAATAATATGAGTGCACTGACTTTCTATATATAAAGTCTTTGTATATATCCAACTTTAAATATACAACTGGGCTCTTTATTTTATGGAATTATGGGTAAAAGTGGGAAGAACAGGATCCAGGAAATGTTGCAAGCCAGACTTAAACGTGTGTTGCTGACATGAGCAATAATTGCTTTTGTTTGTTTAAACAGTTCATACCTTGGTTGGGCATGTGATTCCAAATGAGTTGTGTTCCTTTAACTGGTGCAGCTGCAATTCAGTCCTGTGATGAGAGAAAAAGACAGTTACACTCAAATTTAAACAGGAAATGACATCACATGAGATCCTGCCCCCTCAAGCTCTCTGGAGCTTTTGTTTTAATGCAAAGCTATGAAAAGAGCAGGCATTCTGCCAAAGCGGCGGTCGCTGAAGAGCTTTTGCGTGCCTCTGAGGGGAAACCGAATCCAAAAACAAAACCCTAACAATAGGGTGAATGATCTGGGGTTTAATGACGGGTAACTTTGTCTTTGTCGTCTAATAATGCTGCACTCAAGGCCTGTGAGGAGAGAAGCCAGGAAGCCAGAAAGAGGTTTCACAATACAAGAAGCAAACCGCTACTGAGTGTGACCACAGAGAGCTCTAGGGACCGAACCGACCTCATGTCTGAGCTGAGGCCTGCGAGCATCTGGGAGAACACCAGGAAGTTACTCTCTCCCTCCGGCCTCCGACACACCCTCCATTTCTCTAACAGCATGGTCTAAAACAGACAGAGAAAGAAAACATTAAATAGATGGATAGATGGATGGATGGACAGACAGACAGATGAACATGCAGATAGACAGACAAAATGATAGATAGATAGATGGACGGATGGACGGACAGACAGAGAGGGACAGACAGAGAGAGACAGACAGATGGACGGGCGGATGGACAGATAAACAGACAATTGATAGATGGATGGACGGACGGACGGACGTACAGATAGACAGACAGACAGACAGACAGACAGACAGACAGACAGACAGACAGACAGACAGACAGACAGACAGACAGACAGATAGATAGATAGATAGATAGATAGATAGATAGATAGATAGATAGATAGATAGATAGATAGATAGATAGATAGATAGAAAACCGATTCCAAAAAAAGTTGGGACACTGTACAAATTGTGAATAAAAACAGAATGCAATGATGTGGAAGTTTCAAATTTCAATATTTTATTCAGAATACAACATAGATGACATATCAAATGTTTAAACTGAGAAAATGTATCATTTTAAGGGAAAAATAAGTTGATTTTAAATTTCATGGCATCAACACATCTCAAAAAAGTTGGGACAAGGCCATGTTTACAACTGTGTGGCATCCCCTCTTCTTTTTATAACAGTCTGCAAACGTCTGGGGACTGAGGAGACAAGTTGCTCAAGTTTAGGAATAGGAATGTTGTCCTATTCTTGTCTAATACAGGCTTCTAGTTGCTCAACTGTCTTAGGTCTTCTTTGTCGCATCTTCCTCTTTATGATGCGCCAAATGTTTTCTATGGGTGAAAGATCTGGACTGCAGGCTGGCCATTTCAGTACCCGGATCCTTCTTCTACGCAGCCATGATGTTGTAATTGATGCAGTATGTGGTCTGGCATTGTCATGTTGGAAAATGCAAGGTCTTCCCTGAAAGAGAAAACATCTGGATGGGAGCATATGTTGTTCTAGAACTTGGATATACCTTTCAGCATTGATGGTGCCTTTCCAGATGTGTAATCTGCCCATGTCACACGCACTCATGCAACCCCATACCATCAGAGATGCAGGCTTCTGAACTGAGCGCTGATAACAACTTGGGTTGTCCTTGTCCTCTTTAGTCTGGATGACATGGCGTCCCAGTTTTCCAAAAAGAACTTCAAATTTTGATTCGTCAGAACAGTTTTCCACTTTGCCACAGTCCATTTTAAATGAGCCTTGGCCCAGAGAGTTAGAGAGCCCATGTTTAGATATGGCTTCTTTTTTGACCTATAGAGTTTTAGCCAGCAACTGCGAATGGCACGGTGGATTGTGTTCACCGACAATGTTTTCTGGAAGTATTCCTGAGCTCATGTTGTGATTTCCATTACAGTAGCATTCCTGTATGTGATGCAGTGCCGTCTAAGGGCCCAAAGATCACGGGCATCCAGTATGGTTTTCCGGCCTTGACCCTTATGCACAGAGATTGTTCCAGATTCTCTGAATCTTTGGATGATATTATGCACTGTAGATGATGATAACTTCAAACTCTTTGCAATTTTTCTCTGAGAAACTCCTTTCTGATATTGCTCCACTATTTTTCGCCACAGCATTGGGGAAATTGGTGATCCTCTGCCCATCTTGACTTCTGAGAGACAGTGCCACTCTGAGAGGCTCTTTTTATACCAATCATGTTGCCAATTGACCTAATAAGTTGCAAATTGGTCCTCCAGCTGTTCCTTATATGTACATTTAACTTTTCCGGCCTCTTATTGCTACCTGTCCCAACTTTTTTGGAATGTGTAGCTCTCATGAAATCCAAAATGAGCCAATATTTGGCATGACATTTCAAAATGTCTCACTTTCAACATTTGATATGTTATCTATATTCTATTGTGAATAAAATATAAGTTTATGAGATTTGTAAATAATTGCATTCCTTTTTTATTCACAATTTGTACAGTGTCCCAACTTTTTTGGAATCGGGTTTGTAGATAGATAGATAGACAGACAAACAGAAAGATTGATAGAGAGATAGACAGACAGACAAACAGATGGAAGCACAGACAGACAGACTGGAGCACCTGCAGATGTGCGGCAGCAGCGAGTCCGGCGTGGTTGAAGTCCAGCGACAGCACCATAGCGAATCGAGTCGAGGCTTCACTGTGAGACGAGCTCACACAACCGAAAGAGCGCAGCACTGTAAACACTGCCTGCAGACGCTCTACTGCAGTTACACACAAATCATCACAACGTGTGACACTTACAACTTTCCAAAGTGACAACAGACAAACAGGACTAAACAGCCTCTAAATTACTGCTATAGTATTTCAGCAATCACTTCTCATCAGTAGATTCACACACACAAATGCTGATATTCAGTGGAGTGAGACATGTCACACTGTGAGAGGAAGATGCTGTTGTAATTACTGGCTAGGAGCTTGTAAACACCACCAGAGAGAAACAGAGTTCAGCAAAGACAATTATTCAAGGACTATAATTTCTATAGCTAAGTTTTGAGATATACAGTACCCTATTTACATTCTAGAGTTCTTGTTTTTCTGTTGTGTTCTATAACTTTGCGTTATAAATACAAAAGTGGATCCACTCACAGGTAAGGCTTCCTCCCGCTGTTCCCGCTTGTTTGAGCAGCTCCTGGGAAAATGACTGACAGGAAGTGGTCTTCCCTGTGCCACTGCGGCCCAAAGTTACCAGAGTCTGGTCCCTCCGCTGACCCACCATGGACACGTACACCCTCCTCACCAGAGCCTGCAGTGGGCCAGGGGCTTCCCAGGACTCCCAGCGTCTGCTCCGAAGCCCCTGACACAGAAAACAAACACATTTCAATCTACAATAAGTCTGTTTATTGCACTGTGCACTAAACTAATTCTGCATGTCTAACCTTTACAAAACAAAGTATATATATGTATGTGTGTGTGTGTGTGTGTGTGTGTGTGTGTGTACAACTAATGTGCTGTATTTATCTAATGTCAAACAATATGTATAATCATACATGTCACATAGACGGATTTGTAAAAACATTGATCTTACCTTGGCTGGTGAGGACAGAGGAGGCCACAGTGCCAGTAGATTGGGCCCAGCGTGGGTCAGGGGTAGATATCCTTTAGCTCGACTGGTCAAAGTGTGAAGGGCGCTCGACTCGTTCAAGCTCACAAGGTCGCTCATGTCCTCACACAGGTCCAGCTCAGGAGGGTTCAGCTGAACACAACCACGAAAGATGTACAGAAAGCAATGGCCACGCATATCATGTGATGAGTTGAGTAAGGGATAATGTACATCCAATCATATTCATGAGATGAAAAGCCTAAATATGACATATTCATAATTATAACATGAAAAGTCAAAATTGTGAAATACTAAGTCAAAACTATGGCATATCCTTAATTATGACATAAAAAGTTGAAATTATAACATAATAAGTAATAATTACAACATAAAAAGTCCAAATATATGAGATAAAGTTGAAATTGACATACTAAGTCAGTTATGATGTGTCAATTATGAGATGAAAATGATGACAAACTAAATTGAAATTATGGCTTAAACGTTATAATTATGACATTAAAGAGTCAAAAAAGTCAAAATTCTGACTTATAATATTAACTTTTTGTCATAATTTAATCTTTGACATACTAAATAATTATGATAAAAAATTGAAATTATGAGATAGTTGAAATTAACATACTAAGTCATAGTTACAACAAGTTTTAATTATGAGATTAAAAAAGATAAATGATGACATATCAAGTCAATTATGAGATGAAGTCAAAATTATGACATGAAAAGCCAAAATTATGACATACTGAAATGAAATTATTGCTTAAAAAGTCAATTATGACATAAAAAGTTACATCATAAGCAATAATTATGACAAAAACAAAAATATGAGATAGTTAAAATTTACATACTAAGTCATAGTTATGACACAAGTCAATTATGAGATGAAAAGTCGAAATTATGATTAACTAAATTGAAATTATGATTATGGTATTAAAAAGATGACTTAAAAATTAAATTATGACAAAAAACTGAAATTATGACAATAATAATTATGACATAAATTGAAATTATGTGACAAAGTTCAAATTGACATACCAAGTCAGTTATGACGCGTCATAATTATGAGATAAAAAATCAAAACTGACATAGTCATTTATGATGAAAAGTCTAAATTATGACATACAAAGTCATAATTACAACATTAAAAGTCAAATTATGAATAACAAAGTCATATTTATTAGATGAAAAATCGAAATTATGAAATAAATCGTAATTATGACTTAAAAATTCCATTCCAAAAAAAGTTTAAATTATGACATACTTTGTCATAGTTATGACAAAAAGCAGAAATGATGACACTGAATTGAAATTATGGCTTAAAAAAGCAATTATGACAAAAAGTTTATGACAAACTATGACAAGTTGAAATTATAATATAATAATTTTTCTTTTTATGTTAGAAATGGGCTTCAATAAATAACAGCATTGAATAAAGTTCACCTTTTCAATCTCATACTGGGTCACATCATGGACGGATCCATCTGAGGCCAGCCGAACCCTCACCCTGCCGTCAGGGAGCTCCGGTGTGCCCTCATCCGGCTTCAGCTGAGTGGCTGTGACAAGAGTCCAGATGGGTCAAAAGTGACTGTAATACTCAATGTAAATGAATGTAAATTGTGTACAGGACACAGATCGAATTTCTACTAAGTGGAGAACAAAAAAACAGGACATTTTCAGTACAATATTGATTGAAAAGCTGACAATTTAACAGAAAATCTTCCCTTCCGCTGCATCCACATACTGAAACATGCGGAGTTGACAAGTGAAAACCATTGACGCTCGGCATAATTTACATCAAATCTGACACAACAAATCGTATGGACTTTTTAATGGTGCTTTTGCTGTTCTTTTTGCTTGACAGATTTTGGTTCATCAAGACACTGCAGTACTGTGTGTTTTTTTTTTTGCAGTAGCTAATCTTTGAATCTTATAACATGGCAGCTTCGGCGCGTAGATTTAGCGAGGCTATGAGCTTGATAAGATAACAACACTAAACCCATTCATCACTAAACTGAAGCAAGAAGAAGATTAGCCTGTGAGCAACACGACACAATTTACAGAGTAGTTTATGATCCTTTCATGCAAAGAGAAGAATCTTGCAACACAAGAGATAATAAGTTAAAATAAGAGAATGGGGCGGCTTTTACGTAATGCGAAAACATTGACCTCTGGGATAGTTTCAAAAAACAATAATAAGGCCAATATATGTAAATATAGCATCCTCTAAGACAACACGCTATTCATAACCTGTAACTCAACACCACAGGAGAGCTGTTCTTGCCTTCAGACATACAATTCAGGAATGAAAAACCAAAACAACTACTAAAAATACCAGTCGATGCGTCATTAGCAACACAGTTTGTCCTCCTAATGTCAGGTGGACACTCAAGCGCAGGTATAAGAGGTGACTAACCGAGTGTATATCCATCTTTGTGAGCGTACCACACCTTACCAGCTTCATACCACACATCCCTCTGCACAGACAAAGAGAAAGAGAAATGAAATCAGAAAATTAAAAATAAAAACTAATTTAAAATAAAAAAAAAAAAAAACTATTATAGTATCTCAATGACATTAAGGCAACACTGGTTGTACCTACCACTGGCACCTTGGGCTCCTCTCTTATACGAGTTACAGTGAGTTGACCCTCAGGCTCTTGCCTCACTTCCAGTTTTACCTTTACTTCTTCCTTCTTCACTTCTTTTTGCATTGGTGGAGCTGGAGATTTAACTTTATCTGTGCTGGGGCTGGGCGCATGTTCCTGGTTGTTGACCTCTGGAGTGGTGGACTTGGAGTCGCTTCTCTGACTTTTTGGGTTTTCGGGTGACATTATCCTCCTGGGTGAGGACGTTTTCTTCTCTGTCAGTGAGGTGTGGCGGCCCCGTTCTCCGTTCACCAGCTGCTCTGCTCGAAGTGCCATCTCTGCTTCCAGTATCGGTGGAGTTTGGTCGGGAAGTAAGAAATTCTGGACCAGGTTGTCGCTGAGTTTCCTGGGCTGTGAGGAGTGTCAAAAACCACAAGGAGACTGGTGTAAGTCATACTCTTTTGACAACAAGACCCTCCCCAGCTGGTAAACCCAACGAAAACTAGCTGATAATGTTGAGCTAAAAAGTGGCATCAAATGTTTGAAAGAACCTGGGGCTGGATTCACAAAAGTCTTCTCAAGAAAGACGTTAAGACATTTCTTAAGATAAATTGTTAGAAGTTTGTAAGAATGTTACTAAATGTTACACTCATTCAAACCCATAATGAAATGCAATAATGAGTGTACTACCGATGTACACTCAGCAAAAAATATGTATACGTCGATGACACATCCGACTGCTCCAGACAGTCAGCATGTCATCACTCACAGTAAGAGTCAATAATGCCACAACATTGAGCAGTTTCTGGTTGTGAAACTGCTGAGGTTTAATTTCCCGAAGAAATGGGAACCTTTCACAGGTGGTAATTTCTGGTCGTATCCAGTACATCTTACTAGTGGGGTTCCCCAGGGGTCCATTTTGGGCCCTTTTTTGTTTTTAATATATATGCTCCCATTGGGAATGATTTTTAAAAAATATAGTGTCTCTTATCACTTATATGCGGATGATACGCAGATCTACTTGCCTTTAAAGCCTAATTGTACCGATTCCTGTGCAACACTCCGTAGATGTTTGGATGAAGTTAAGGTTTGGATGGCAGATAATCTTGTTCAGTTGAATGAACGTAAAACAGAAACGATGATTTTTGGACGTTTGGCATTTAACAAGGCGGAAAGTGACATACTTGGCCCATTAGAGTGTCATTTGCAGGACAGAGTGAAAAACCTAGGAGTCATCTTTGATTCATCACTAAAATTTGACAGTCAAATGAATACCGTAGTTCGGAATTGTTTCTTTTATCTGAGGGCAATAGGCAATAGCTGTCAACTAGCAACTTAGAAAAAGTCATCCATGCTTTTATCTTCTCCCGGCTAGATTATTGTAATGTTATTTATTCTGGAACCTGTCAGACTTATGTTGCACATCTCCAGCTTGTACAAAATGCCGCGGCTAGAATGCTTATGAAGGCTAAGAAGACTGATCATGTTACTCCGCTGTTGTCTTCATTAGGCTGGTTACCAGTGTATTACAGGATACAACTTAAGGTCTTGACGCATGTCTTTAAGGCATTACATGGAATGGCGCCAGAATATTTGGTGGAGCTCATTAAGCCATATAAATCAAATTTAATGCTGAGATCCTCAAATAAACTTTTGTTAGTGATCCCAAGAGTATGTCTTAAATCTAAGGGAGACTGCGCTTTTGCTGTCACTGGTCCAAGACTATGGAATAAGCTTCCCTTCGAGGTTAGATTGTCTTCTCAAGAAAGACGTTAAGACATTTCTTAAGATAAATTGTTAGAAGTTTGTACGAATGTTACTAAATGCAATTCTTGCACTCATTCAAACCCATAATGCACCGCAATAATGAGTGTACTACCGATGTACACTCAGTAATAAATATGTATACGTCGATGACACATCCGACTGCTCCAGACATCGGTCACTGGTCCAAGACTATGGAATAAGCTTCCCTTCGAGGTTAGATCGTCCCCTACACTAGGTATCTTCAAGAAAACGTTTAAAATTACATCTGCTTTCTCTGGTCTTTTAACTTTACACAGGAGTATTTATTATTGATAATGATGTGTTTTGTTTGTTTGATTTATTGTATTTTAATCATTGATTTTGCTTACAATTTACAGCACTTTGAAGCTACAGAGTAGCCTGGAAAGTGCTTTATAAATAAATAAATACAAATACAAGAATGTGTTGGTTTGTGTTTTTATAAGTATTAACTCAATATTACAATAGTACTTTTTAATGTTTTTACTTTTACTATGGTAACTATTTAATGTTGTGTTCGTTGGCGCCTTCGTCTTGTTATTGTGTTAGTTTAGCAAAATCATCAGGTGAAGTCTATTGCAGATATAGATATTCATACATGCGCCTAACTACGGTTGCAGACGCTCAGTCAACTTTCTCTCGAATGTTCACAGACCAGCGTTGACTGTTCCAATATGGCGAGCGGCTTACATATCGCGGCCTAGAAACTGCTGCTAATGAGGCATCTATGTATATTTATCTATGCACTCAACAGCTAGAGAATACCCATAATGCACAGTGAGGGTCACGCCAAATGAATTCCCGCGTCTAAACAGAAGATGGAGCCCACAACGGTATCATCCATCCATCCATTTTCCAAACCGCTGGTCCAATGTGGCGACAGCGTAATATCATACAGGTATAAATTCCTTTTTAATTGATTATTACATTGTTTAATTTAGGTTCATGCATACACTCTAAAAAATGCTGGGTTAAAAACAACCCAAGTTGGGTTGAAAATGGACAAACCCAGCGACTGGGTTGTTTTAACCCAGCGGCTGGGTTAAATGTTTGCCCAACCTGCTGGGTAGTTTTATTTAACCCAAATATTGTTTAAAAATTACTGTATTTCTTGCTTAAAATGAACCCAAAATATGTTGGAAATTAACATTTATTAATATGTTTAATAAACAAACATTTATTAATACTTTTTTTGAATAATATTTAAACAATAAACATTTATTAAATTGCTTATTAATAAATGCTCATCTTTTTGATTATTACTGTTGCCTCTAGTAATTATGAGTCTGATTTTTAATTTCCAACCTATTTTGGGTTCATTTTAAGCCAGACATATAGTAATTTGTAAACAATTGTTGGGTTAAATAAAACTACCCAGCAGGTTGGGCAAACATTTAACCCAACTGCTGGGTCAAAACAACCCAATCGCTGGGTTTGTCCATTTTCAACCCAACTTGGGTTGTTTTTAACCCAGCATTTTTTTAGAGTGTAGTTTCCATGACTGAGTTCAAGATAAATCTTTTCATCTTACTACTGGAGCTACCAGTTTAAGTTTCAAATGATTATTAAACAACGAGTGTAATGTAGGCCAGTAAGAGCTGTGCTTGTAAACCTCACTCCCCAGGTCTCAAGAGGCGCATTAGCGACTGACGCTACAGGCTGTGGTCTTTAATCTCCTTGTTAGCGCGCCCACCTCCTATGCCGGAAACACTAGTTTGAATCCCACTCAAAGAGGATGCGAGTAGGACGGGTTACATTTGGTGCCGTGACCCGGATGGGTGTGAGGTTTAGGGGGGTGAGTGTAACGTAGGCCAGTAAAAGCTGTGCTTGTAAACCTCACTCCCCTGGCCTCAAGAGGAGTGCTAGCGGCTGATGCTAGAGGCTGCGGTCTTTAGCGTCCTTGTTAGCACAGCCACCTCCCATTTTGGAGACGGCGGTTCGAGTCTCGCTAGGAACGGGCCGAATAGGACTGGTTACACAAGCACAAAGTATGCAAAAGCACCAGCCTTTCCATCGCACTCAGTGTCCGAATTCACTCGCTCGTTTTCATTCTCTCCCTCAAGTGAACTATATTAGTGGAGTAATGTAGGGAATAGTGAATAAGGGTATAGGGGCGGTTTCGAACACAGCCCTAGAGCGACTTTTTGCAGATTACTGTAATAATCATAATACACATGCACACTATTTACCTGGCATGGCGTTTTTTTTATATGCTGTGTATTTGTATGCTGTGTAATATCTTGTGTATTTTATAAGTTGTTTTGTGCCGAATGCTGCCAAATATGTTTTGTAGAGTTTTTACTGAATTTCAAATTTAGCAAAAAGTCACTTCACTCACAGCTGATCATCGTTTACATTATCAATCATTGGTGTCACTTCAGAGTACTCATGCACATCCTTCA
>RJVU01007007.1:1217530-1236543 GCA_003731715.1 Anabarilius grahami
CTGAGACATAGGGACAAACACAGACAGGCAGAGACAGAGATTCGCCATATATGCAAACATTGTCAAGAAGATTATACTGTAGATGCACAGAGAAAGGATTTGTATATACAGTCGGATAAAAGACTCCAGGGATGCTGCTGCTTTCTTCTTTCTAAGTGGTCCCTCTAACCGAGACATCATGCATCGTCAACCGTCCAATGGCTGTTCAAGCGACTGGAGGTCTGCAGTTCAGTTATTTCCTGTGCGTTCAGGTTCCAACACTGTTCTCGGAGACGCGGCCTGGACTCGAGGAACTCTCCGGTGTCTCAAGTCAACATTTATTTCATTGGCACTTTTTGCACTTCTGCGGGTTCAAGGGGGAGGGGTTGGGTTCAAGAAGGGGGCGTGTCCTCGTAAACATCCCGCCACATTCCTTCCCATTGTGTCAAGCAGCGTAAATCACCCTCGAGAAAATGAACAAAAGAAGACGAAGAGAGAAACAAAAAAAATACATTCAAGGTGAAAGAAAACAATTCTTCCAGGTGACAACATGGGGCATTTCCTTTAAAGCAACAACACCTACTTTGTGTACACACACAAGTACACGCATTTAAATGCATGTGAATGGGCACGCAGCAACCCAAGCAAATTTGGTGTTTACAAGGGCTGAGCACCAAAAGAAAAAAAAGAAAAGAAAAATGCTCCCTAATTTTTACACGGTACATTGTCCTCTGAGAGCACAACTTGGATGTGCACAACACTCGCAACTCATGCGGTTACACTTGTTCAATCCAACAGCGAGTGTTAAGGAAGTGTCGAAGACTTTTGTACTTTACAAGTACAGGACAAGGGTCGGGTGCCACAACAATCCACAAATCCGAGTCCATTTAGTATGAAACTGCATGCATGCCATGCGGCCACAATGTTGACAAAGTGGTGCAAAGCATACGCTTCAAGAATGGCACAGTCAGTGAGGTGGCCTTGGTGTTTCCACAAAGGACATGAAAAGACAATGGGAGTGATGTCGTTCAAGCCATCGTCTAATGAGATTGTTTCCATCTGATTAGCTCTCTCAGGCCACATGGCTCGAGTTTCCCTTGGCAAAAGGAATCCACTGGCTCCCGCAGCAGAGGTACTGATACTGTCCGGCTCTAGCACACTGCCACTCGGGAAAGATGCTCCAAGTGGGCAATGGTTGGGTTTTTGGGACCCTTACAGCAGAGGCTTTTTTCTATGCCTATATATGAGCATGCCAGCGTGTGCAAGGAGAATGTGGGAATCACAGAAGAAACAAGAGTGACGTGCTCACAAAAGAGGCGCAGTATATCCCAGCCTGCACCACTGGTCAAAACAAGGTCCCAGATTCATCACTGATTGTTCTTTAGCATTATCCTGGAGTGACGCCAACCCCCAGGAACTGTGTATGTGTATGCATTTGATTGACGGACAGTTGAGGAACAGCAGGGCACAGTCCAGCAGAACCTTCAGAGATGGACCATGTGGCGGCTCACTGTGCCGGTTGGGAAGCCTGATGGTGCTGGACAAGCGTTTTGCTGGGAGAGAGAGTGTGAGAGCGTGTGAATGTGTGTGTTGATGAAAAGGATGGAGAGGAGAAGGGTGGCGGGAGGTGGGCGGCTCACAGGCCGTTGCTGTTGCGGTGAGTGAGCGGAGGTTTGGACAGTTCCACCACGTTAGTTCGCCCCTTGCCGATGACTTTGGGGGCACGACGCAGCAGCTTCTGGGCCTCGGTGAATGCTTCGGTGAGTTCTTTCTTCCATTGTACGAACTCTGGGTCACTCTGTGAGAAGAGGAAGAACATTAGCAATTCATTCTCATCTGGTTTATTATTTTAACAAAGCAATAACACCGTAGTGAGCTACACAGACAGCATTTTTAGGGTGCAAAGGATATTTAAAGCGATAGTTCACTCAAAAATGAAAATTATCCCATGATTTACTCACCCTCAAGCCGTCCTAGGTGTATATGACTATCTTCTTTCAGACTAACACAATCGGAGATATATAAAAAATATCCTGGCTCTTCCAAGCTTTATAATGGTAGTGAGTGGGGGCCCGATTTCGAAGCAAAAAAAGGGCATCCATCCATCGTAAAAGTAATCCACACTGCTCCAGGGGGTTAATAAAGGCCTTCTGAAGTGAAATGATGGGTTTTTGTATATAAAAAAAATATCCATATTTAAAACATTATTAACTCTAATAACTAGCTTTGTACGCATAGATTTGCGGCGGAAGAGTAACCCTTGACCCGTCGCATGACGTAATGACGAACACGTAAGCACAGAGAGAGCAAAACAAAACTCCGGTCATGAATTATAAGTCTAAAACGAGAAATTTTTAAGAGAAATTTTGGAGGATTTTGATATAAGACAAGAGGAGCTTTAGTTTGTTGCCCAGCCCTATTTGTTTAAACTGCAAGAGGCGTCTAAGCCTACGATACTCCTACATCCTACGTCATACATTGCGTCGTGGGTTACTCTTGTGGCGCAAGTCGACTTCTGCAGTATGCGCATGGTCGACTGCCGGAAGCTAGTTATTTTAGAGTATAAAGTTTTAAATATGATATTTGTCTTACAAATACCCATCGTTTTGCTTTAGAAGGCCTTTATTAACCCCCTGGAGCCATATGGATTACTTTTACGATGAATAGATGCTCTTTTTTAAGGATATTTTTAAATACATCTCTGATTGTTTTTGTCTGAAAGAAGATAGTCATATGCACTTGAGGGTGAGTAAATCATGGGGTAAAAAAAATTGCCTACATTTTTTTTTTCTATACTTTCACTATTCTTTAATCCCTCCCTGTAACTGCCATTTTGTCTTGAGAGTTGCCATCCTAAATTTTGTTGTACTTGTACTGGTACAATGACAATAAAGTATCTTACTCTTACTTAAAGGGATAGTTAACCCAAAAATGAAAATTTGATGTTCATCTGCTTACCCCCAGGGCATCCAAGATGTAGGTGACTTTGTTTCTTCAGTAGAACACAAATTATGATTTTTAACTCCAACCGCTGCCGTCTGTCAGTCTTATAATGCGGGTGAATTGTAACACAATTTATAAGAGTCAAAAAATATGCCTTAGACAAATCCAAACTAAACCCTGTGGCTCGTGACGACACATTGATGTCCTAAGACACAAAACGATCGGTTTGTGCAAGAAACCGAACATTATTTATATCATTTTTTACCTCTGAAACACCACAATGTCCAACTGCGTTCAGCAATCGCTTAGTTAGGTCTGATCGCGCTCTGACATCAATGTGTCGTCACGAGCCGCAGGGTTTAATTTGGATTTGTCTGTGCATATTTTTTGACTCTTACAATTTGTGTTACCATTCACTCGCATTATAAGACTGACAGACGGCAGCGGTTGGAGTTAAAAATCATAATTTGTGTTCTACTGAAGAAACAAAGTCACCTACATCTTGGATGCCCTGGGGGTAAGCAGATGAACATCAAATTTTCATTTTTGGGTGAACTATCCCTTTAAGTCAATTTGGATAAATGTGTCTGCTATATGAATAATTAAAATTTAAGTATTGCTAGAAAAATTGTTCTAATAAAAATAAAAAAAATGTACCAATATTTTGGTGTGCTTTGTATTTTTTGTGCCAAGAGTATCGTTAGCATGCAAACTGGATTGGAATCAGTCAAGCTGAGGGGTCATCCATTTAACGTGAAAGCTATTTGTATGACACGAGCTGCCTGTAAAAAGCACCCCTTATGTGGTTTAATTTCAGCTAGAATCAATGTAAGGTCTTCAAATGAGAGGACAAGCACTTCTGATGTTGCTCCAGCTCTGATGGGAAAAATATTCCCGGCAGAAAGCAGACTCAAAAACTTCAAGAGATAAGAAATGTTTTCTTGAGCAGAAGTTCACATACGAAAGCCCACAGAGACTGTGCTTTTTTCTGGATAATTTAATATTTTTATATAAGCCTACAGAGGATATATAACAGCAATATAAGAGCAAAAAGGGAAGAGAGAAACAAAGGTTGGGCATTATGACCAAAGCTTTATATTATGGTAGCAGACAACATACACTGCCATTCAAAATTTTGGCATCGGTAAGATTTTTTAATGTTTTTAAAAGAAGTCTCTTCTGCTCATTAAGGCTGCATTTATTTGATTAAAAATACAAAAAAATACAAAAAACAACAACAAAAACAACTGTAATATTGTGAAGTATTATTACAATTTAAAATAACTGTTTTGTATTTGAATATATTATAAAATGTATTTATTCCTGTGATGCAAAGCTGAATTTTCAGCATCATTACTCCAGTCTTCAGTGACACATGATCCTTCAGAAATCATTCTATTATGCTGATTTGCAGCTCAAGAAACATTACATTTATTATTATTATCAATTTTGATCATCTAAAAGAGTCTATTTCAAATAAATGCTGTTCTTTTAAACTTTCTATTCATCAAAGATTCCTGAAAATGGTACACATCTGTTTTCAACATTGATAATAATAATAATAATAATAATTGTTTCTTGAGCATCATATTAGAATGATTTCTGAAGAATCATGTGACACTAAAGAGTGGAATAATGATGCTGAAAATTTTGATTTGCATCACAGGAATAAATTACATTTTATAATATATTCAAATAGAAAACAGTTATTTCAAATTGTAATATTTCATGATATTACTATTTTTTTGTTTTGTATTTTAATCAAATAAATGCAGCCTTGGTGAGCATAAGAGAGTTCTTATATTAAAAAAATAAAAAAAATAAAAAAATCGGTAACACTTTAGTATAGGGTACACATTTAAACTATTGACTACAACTTTTCCCTCAATAAACTCCTAATTTACTGCTTATTAATAGTAAGGTAGTTGTTAAGTTTAGGTATTTATTAGGATTAAGAATGTAGAATAAAGTCATGCAGAATAAGGCATTAATATGTGCTTAATAAGTACTAATAAATAGCCAATATTCTAGTAATATACATGCTAATAAGCAACTAGTTAAAAGATCCTAAAATAAAGTGTTACCAAAAAATCTTACCGATCCAAAACTTTTGAATGGCAGTATAATTATTTTTTACTGGAAAATTCATGGAAAAAATGTCTGTCGTTTTTGTTTTAATATTAAATTATCATGCTGTAATAGCTTTTTTGGGGGGGATAATCCAGTCAAATATCCAATTAAATATTTTTATTTAATATTATCATATATAAGAAGCCCACAACTGCAACTGAAACCAGTATTCTTCTCTTTTTTGACATATTCATCTAGGTAACATTTATTATTAATTGTATATTATTATTATTAATTATTTCATCTCATATGTGACATTTAAATACAAAATGTTTGATTTATTCTGATATTTGATATTATTGATTTATAATCATAAGACAGCTTACTAAAGTTTGGTACGGATGCATAGGGAACAATAAAAATGAAGCAAGATAATACAAGAGCAAAAGGGGAAACCCACGATGAGAGAGAACAGCATGAAGGTGCCCTACCTCGCACTGCAGGACAAACTGTTTCCCTCCTTTGATCCTCAGCAGGATGCACTTTTTGTCCTTGATCTGCGTCTCCTCCACAGTCACGATCTGCTCCATGGTCAGCAGGTTTTGCTGGAGGGAGGAAAGACTAATTAGCGCACCCCTCAAAGAGTCTTCTCACAGACTATCATACTGAGTTAGTGAGGAACACGCCATGCTACCCCACTAGCTCTGGGCGGGTAGGATTTTATCCTATTCTTCAGGTTTATGCATCTATCGGTGTCACTTACACTGAGGCAGAACTTCTAGAGGTTGTCTCAGACTACGAGGGAGGAAAGACACGAGTGACAAGCTGTTCTTGTTCTCAGTGAGTCAGTGTTTGTACAACAGGCTGCAGACTTAGCATCTCATGTAACCGTCTGATCTCGGATACCGGACTCCCATCAGACTGAAGGATAATGGAAGACATCTCACTTCTGTACAAACATTTTCCCTCCGAATGACATGACTGCATTCAGTCTGGTTTCTAAGGACCTTGATTTAAAGTGCGCTTCTGTGTGAAAACCTAAACCTATCTCATTTTAAATAGATTAATAGAAAATCATTATTTTAAATAGTAATATATATATGGAGTAAGGATGCTGATAATTCTGCTTTGATCACAATCACAAACTATATTTTAAAGTATATTAAAATAGAAAATCATTATATTAAATTGCAATAATATTTCACAATATTACAGTTTTTTCTGTATTTTTGTAAAAAAAAAATGCAGGCTTGATGAGCATAAGAGACTTCTTTCAAAAACATTAACAACCGTAATGTGTCCAAATTTTTACCGGTACATATACACATATATACATATACACATACACACACACACACACATACATACATATTTTAAATATTAGATTACCATGTTTTATTGGCTACTTTTGGATAATCCAGTGAATTTAATATTAAATTGATAATTAATGATAATATGAATTTTATTTGGAACAGGATGGGTGCAAACTAAAAGATCATACATAAAATTAATGACTTAATTTAGTTTGTCATAAGTTCAAAACGCACAATATATAGCACTTTAAAATCAAATCAAATAAATAAATAAATTAATTAATTAATTAAAGCCAGGTTGTCTCTCTAAAAAGTTAAAACCCAGAACAACTGCAATGTAATCAAGTATAGTGGCCTCCCTCTCTGTCCGTTTCCATGCATCTCATCTCCAACATGTTCCACAGGAAGTGCATTTACCCTTCAGATTGAAGATTCGGGAGCTCAGGGAGTTAAAAATGCAGGAAACTGGTGAAATCTGCACTTCTTTATCTTAGTTACAGATCAGGGCAGAAACTCTCTGGCCCCAGGGAATCTGCAGTGACCTACTTCTGCATTACACAGACCTGCGCGTAAACGCAATTGCTTCCTCTGGATGGGAAAGACTGAGGATTGGTTTAGCGGTGGAAAGAAGCAGAGGATATTAAAAGGATTCTCAATGGTTCACGGCTTCACTTAACCACCCAGGTTGCAGGTGAACCTACGTCACTATAGGAATTTCGCAACAGGATGGAGCACTACGCAGGGCATACACTAATCTCTAAAGTGATGCGATTCCTCCTCTCCTTCTCAGAATATTTAACAAAATCCTGCTAATTCCTGGTCTAAAAGAGATGAAAAAGGAGAGGGGGAATCAGGTAAAGTGCACCAGACTCACCTTAAATTTAGGTTTTTTTAATGTTTTAGTCCAATGTTGCTACAGAGTATGGACACACAGGCAATGTTCATTGTCAAAAAATGGTATATTAATCCCTTATATAGATTCAAACACAAACAAAACACAAAAACACTTACCCGAGACTCTCCTTCACCTCTCCACTCAACGCGGTTGGGAAATAGGTAGAAATACCGCCGCTGCCATTGTGTCAGGAAGGGGTTTCCTAGCTTCAGCATGTAGCCATGCATGATACAGTCCTTCCCCAGCGCATAGTCTGCACAAACACACACAGGCAATTACATAATGCTCAACTATTGGACACTCAACATCATTTTTGTATAAACAGCTTTAATTAAATTTAAACTATTTTCTCATTCATATTCATTATATTTTTTTGTGTTCTGCAGAATAAAGTCACATTTAGAAAGGCATTAGTGAATCAATGATAGAATAATTTTTTTGGGGTGACCTATTACTTTTAACTCTCTCTGTGGTTTAACCCACCCGAATTCCTGCTCACGACTCCCGTGCTTGTATCCTAGAGTCATGACGCACGCGATAAATTCAGTGTTTGCTAAATTACACGGGCTCTTTCAGATCTATTTCTGACCATCACACAGACGGTCATGTGATGGGCGCTGTGTCTTTCCCTTGAGGGAAGCACGCGGCACCAGCACTGCTAACAAGTACGTAGGGTTCAAGCCTGTCCTCGAGGTCGCTGGTGGAACTGACAGTGGACCCGTGAAAGACGATTAGCTGACGTCACCCGGGTCTTTAATTCATGCTGGAGAATGTAGCACTACCTTAGCAGAGGCCATTTTCTTCTCTCGGCACCGTTGTGAGAAATAACTGCTTGTCAATTCCGTATACGGCTTATGATTTAATGCAAACTGGAGTTTCCACCAAAAAACATAATATTTTGGATCTCCTAAAAAGCTGGGTAAATGACTGCAGCAGATGATGTGACACCTAGAGCGGCTGTTCATTAGATTTCATGAAAACACATTAAAAATATTTCTCTTGACCCTCTGAATGTCCAAATTACAAGACACTCCTAAGAAACCCGCTACAGTTCTCAGAGGTTAGAAAATGTTTGCTGAATAAGAGCAAACAGGATGTTTACAAACAGCATTTTGCAACCAGCTGTTCTGTGTACATTGCCATGACACAAACTTATATATGAAAGTGTATATGAAAAGATTTCTGAGAAAAAAGAAAAAAAAATCTATGTTAGAAACATTTCACTGACAATGGTGACAAATACACCTCACAAGAAGCTCTGCTACACATAACATATGTTAGCTTTTTAGAGGATGAACTTCACAATCTTAATATTCAATAATATTGATTTGACTGCACTGACACTACTGGATGAGAATTGAACTGAGCTGGACGATGACATCACTGTTTTCTGAAGAACCGTTTTATATATGAAATGAACTAATTTAATAATTGATGATCTTTACAACGGAACAATCAACACTGAAAAGACTTCAGCTGAACAATGACACTGTTTTCTTTCAGAGCTGCTGTACAGACGAAATTAACTCTGTTTGCATCATTGAATCATTTTCCTGTTATTTCTGTGAAGCTGCTTTGAAACTATTTGTATTGAATAAAGTGCTATATAAATAAAGGTTACTTGACAATATCAGGGCTGTATTTCAAGATTCAAAATATAGATAAAATAAATTATAAAACAAAAATATATAATTAAAATTAAATGTAGTGTACATTTTTATTTGATTTATTTAGCAAGACTTTTTGTTTTCAAAGAAATCAATACTTCCATTCAACATTAAATTAATTAAAAGTGACAGTAAAGACATTTATAATGTTAGAAAATATTTATATTTCAAATCAACGCTGTTCTTTTGAACTTTCTATTCACCAAAGAATTCTGAAAGAAAAAAAATTTCATGGTTTTTCCACAAAAATTTTAAGCAGCACAACTGTTTCCAACACAGATAATAATGAGAAATGTTTCTTGAGCAGAAAATCAGCATATTAGAATGATTTCTGAAGGATCATGTGACACTGAGGACTGGAGTAATGATGCTGAAAATTCAGCTTTGATCACAGGAATAAATGACATTTTAAAATTGTTTTAAATTGTAATATTTCACAAAATTACTGTTTTCACTGTATTTTTGATCAAATAAATAATACTATACAATGTTCATTTGTTAACAGTTAATATATTAACTAACATGAACTAACAATGAGCAATACATTTGCTACATTATTAATCTTTGTTAATGTTAGATAATAAAAATACTGTTCATTGTACATGTTAGTTCACAACATATACAACTTTTGATGTTAATAACGTATTAGTAAATGTTGAAATTATGTTAACTAAGATTAATAAATGCAGTAGATGTATTGTTCATTCTTAGCTAATGCTAACTAAAAACTTTAAAAATCTTACAGACCCAAATTTTTTTACAGAAATATAAAAGTATTATAAAATAAAATTTTAATAATAAGTCGCCATACAATAAGGAAATGAAAATTTGGGGGATAATGCACAGAATATTATGTCACAATAAAACAAATCCTAATGTGCAGTGTCTCACCCTCTTCATGGCCCTGCTGCTTGTTTTTGGCCCGCTTGCGCGCCTCATTTTTATCTGTGTCGCTGTTGACAGCATCATACACCGTCTCGGCCACCTCCTGCTGCCAGCGCTCGGAGATCACCAGGGGAAAATTCTTATAGAGCTCCTGATCACTGTCAAGCAGCTAAGAGACACACAAAGATCACAATAACATTCAATTCAGACTCTTTCTGTCTAAATGGGCAGTCTTAGCAAGAATAAGTTGCAATGTGGACCAGACTTTATGCTGGAAGTCAAATTCTGGCAAAAAGGGAGTAATTTACAAAGCTCAAAGCATAATGGAAAATTCCTCCAGATTTCAAAGCATGAAACAAGCTCAAGTGATCTTAGATTTTATATAGTTCTCTCTGTGCTGGACGCAATCTTGGGTCCACTTGAAGAAAAAGTAGTCCACTTTGATGGTCACTGAGCTGAAGCAAAGACGTCAGCCTTGAGCACCAAATGGAGTAAGTAAAAAGTTTGGTCCCATGGTGACTGGTTTTACCTTAATTCCCTTGGTGTCCTCCTCGTCGAAGGAGCCAATGTCAAAGGCGTCTGCAGCGTTGACCTCTCCTCTGGGGGGAATGAGGGGTGGGGGGTACTGCAACCAAACAGCAGATGCAGAGAATTAATATTACACAGACCCTCTGAAAAATGATCATGGCAGGAATGTTCAAAACAACTGACTAGTTCTCCTTGCAGAACCAATCAGCAGAGTAAAAAAAAAAAAGTAATTAAATAAAAGTGCATCAGTGCCCACCCACTTTTTCAGTAGCATTGGTTCCGAAAGTATTTTTTCCATTCATTTTCTCCATTGGAATTTTATAAAAGTCTTTGTTAAAGCGTTATAAGTCATAAGGCAAGCCAACCAGCAACTAGTTGAATCACAACATAAACTTTTATTTAAAGCAAAAAGTATTTGAGGATTGGGAAGAAAAAAGGTACAAGAATCTGTATTTAACGGCTTCAGAGATGGAAAGAACTACTATCCCATGAAGCATTGTGAATGACGATCCAATTAAAAATGATGGTAAAATATAAAACAATTCAATTAAGTTTGTTGATTATATCTATAGAAACAATATATTTGCAAGTTTATTGTGAGATAAACAAAAAGTATTTTGATAGAATAGCAAGACTCTATTACGTCATTTGTGGTGCTTCTTGGGAGTGGGCATTCCCTGCAAGCTCTTTCGGCATGATTTGCTCACCAATTGGTGCAATTTTCTGTACAGCATCATGGGTAATGTAGTTTTTCAACACCAATTCATTTAAAAAATAATGCAAATGGATGGCTACAATAAAAGTATATACCATCAATTAACAAACTCGTAAAGGTTTATAAGTTATAATTGAAAATGAATTTACCCATGGAGAAAACAAATGGAGATTTTACTTCTGGAACCCAACTGTTGCACTATAGAGGATATGCATTGACGTCACATTCCCGCCGGAACACGCTCCCTCAGCTGGACTGAGTGGCAAAAGGGCCTGCTGCATGACTGGATTTAAAAGGGGAAACTGCGAAAACGCAAGTAAAATAAACGATTACACTAAAAGTTGGGCTTGATAGTGTTCCTTACAACTTGTTAAAGAAACCTAATCCATGGATATTGACATTCAGCCAGGAATCGTGTTTCCGGACATCTAATTGTGCCTGATTTCGATGCTGGGGAAATACATAAAGCAAATTTGCCTGTGAATGCTTTATATAAATACAATATAGGTAGGTCTAAATCTGAGTGATCACTTATATTAATGTTATATCATCCAGCCCTAAAAAATTTTGTTTTGTCAGTGTTTATTTTAAAACACCCAATTATGCAAAAAATAAGATTCTAAATATTTAATTGATGAGTTGTCAATACAATATATAACAATACAACATATAGCTTATGATTTTACCCCAAAATCCAACATTTTGACAAAATGATAACTGCAAATTCACGTTTCTCTGCCTGGAGTCCAGTTGCTTTTGTGAATTGCAGCACCTTTTGCTTCTTTTGTTCTGTAGCTTTCGGCAGTCTATAAAAATATACCTCAGATTTCTTGTCAAATCTATTTGTACAGTCAATCACAAAGCTCGTTCCTGTTTTGGATGTGTTTCGTGTGTTTTTCACAGCATTCACGCTGAAAACCAATGCTGCCACTCAGTCTTTTTGCCACTCAGTGGGTGTACCCGCAGTCACAACGGCCGACGGTGATGTCACATGCATATCCTCTATATTGGTTCCAAAACTATAACTTTTTTATTTAAAAAAATATCATCA
Organism: Anabarilius grahami; assembly: GCA_003731715.1. Taxonomy (NCBI): domain Eukaryota; kingdom Metazoa; phylum Chordata; class Actinopteri; order Cypriniformes; family Xenocyprididae; genus Anabarilius; species Anabarilius grahami. Next base: position 1,229,577 of record RJVU01007007.1, read on the forward strand.
TCATGCAGAGATCTACAGATTGTGCACACTAATGGGAACACTGCTCACAGGAAGTGATTTGAGGTCTGACAGTAATTGTCTTATGAAAATGTATTGATGAAGGCTTCACTTTGTGCATTGATGGTGCTGTAAAGGGGATGAAATTGGAGTCACAACTTCCTGGAGAAGATTTTAGCTACTAACAGCCACTGTCAGCACTCTAATACACACTCTCCATGATGACATTTGTCTAAATTAATTCCTTTTAAAACAGCACCACTAAAAAGAAAAAAATCTTAGCTTTGCTAATCGATTGTTGGATGACTAATCAACCATCCGGACTCTAAATTAGATCAGTTAAACATTGCAAACTGTTCTTGCTCTGGCCATTGCGATTTGTTTATAACTTTTTTGAACGGCTTTTTATGTTGGTCCTTAATCAGGGTCGTAACATAAATTGGGGGCTCGTCCGGGATCGATCTGAACTGCCTTTGTTTGTAATGTTATTTTTGTTTTTGTAGCTTGCTTTAACTAAATGCTTTTGATGCAATGCTACTTTTGTTTCTGCAGCATGCTCGGTTTAATGCAATGCTACCTATTTTAACACATTATACGTTATGAGCAATTCAAAAAGGCTTCCATGGGCTGATACCGAAATCAGAAGGTCAAAGGTCTCACCTTCTGGAGATAGACCTGCTGCCAATCGATTCCCTTGAAGAACACATGCTCCTTTACCTCTGACGCCCTACAGAGTGTGAAAGAGATCACATTCAGACAAGGAAAGACAAATTTATTTGAATAGCGCTTTTCACAATAGACACTGCTTCAAAGCAGCTTTACAGAAAATCATGATGTTTATGTTTGTAATATCTTAATATTTTAATGCCTTATAGTTGTATTTAGTAGATTAGATCAGTGTGATAATATAATTTACATTTTGCGACTATACAAACAATTGTGAAAGAAAAACAAAAAAAACAAACAGGCTTTGCTATAGAGTACATATTTCTTTACAGGTAAAGTAGGATGTACTTTATCAACCATCACCACTTGCTACAATACAGTAGGTGACCAGCAGGTGTCAGCAATTCAGAACGAGTTGCAAATAATTCCCAGCATGCCCTTCTGCCTAATCTAAATGCTTTCAGACAGCCGCTCCATCCAGACAAGAGGCATCAAACAATGTTTTTATTATTATTTGTGTAGTTCACTACAAACAAAATACAAAAAAACAAAAGAAACAAAAAATGGCAGAGCAGTATTTCAGACGTCTAATCTTGAAGATGGAGCATTTGACTTACCCCCGTCCCAGACACCCCAATCTTTTGGCGACATCTCGCTGTAAGAGTCCTTCCAAGAGGGACTTGAGCTCAGGTGAGAAGGAGTCAGGCAACTCCACATTCTGAAGAAACAGAGAAACAGGAAGTGGCTAATGAGTTTGATTGATGTCACATTAAACATGACTTTATGCAGTGTTGCCTGGTGTTTGACGAGTCAAGTGAGTGAGTGTTTGCTTTTGTTTCATTAGCTTTCCTCATCAGTTACACAGAACAATCATTAGTAAAATGCAAATATGCAGGAACAGCAAACTTTCTAGTTGCCATCTAGATCAACAGAGCATTAACAGTACAGAGTGCTTAACCGTATTTAAATATCCTCATAATCATACAAATGAATGCGAGGACAGCCAAAACACAATTCGTTTACGTAACAGGCAGTGCGCCAACTGCACATTCAAATCAAGGTCAACATTTACCAAAGTCACAGTAAATGCAGACAAATGCAATTCAAGCTGTCAGGTACCATCACAGTAACACTGAACTAGATAGCAGGGTATTGCGTTATATGTTTTTTGAGTGGTTTTAGCATGTTTTTATGTAGTTGTTAAATAAATTACCTTTTATATTCATCAAAGAACCCTGAAAAAATGTATTCACAGAAATGGACATTTATAAGAAATGTTTCTTGAGCAGGAAATCAGCATATTAGAATCATGGATCATGTGACACTGAAGGCTGGAGTAGTGATGCTGAAAAATATTTTTAAATGTATATTAAAATAGAAGAGAGTTATTTTAAATTGTAATATCTCACAATATTACTGTTTTAGAGTATTTCTGATCAAATAAATGCAGTCTTGGCGAGCATAAACACTTAAAAAAAAATAAATAAATAAAAAATAATCGCACTGGCCTCCACACTTTTGAACAGTAGTCTACATTGGCCAGTGAACCTCTGGCTCATGATTAAGTTTTCCAGTCCAATCTTAACTAAATCTGATGAGAGTATAAAACCATTTATTTTACAAGTTAACTTCGAAATCCTTGACTAATGAAATCTGGAGATAATTTTCCCTGGGAGGTCGGCATCCAAAAACAAATCTCAATAGCTAAATTATTGTCCATGGGAATGTCTTTTATTTCATAAAAAAACAAAAAAACAAAACATTATATTATATGGACATTATAAAAGGAAAGAAAATCAAACCTCTGAACATTGTGTCAGCACTGATAGTCTTGGCTCAAAATCTTTGAGTTCCAATTTCCAAACAAAACATGATCATCATGCCTGTCAGTGGAAAACTGTTTAACGTCTTTGCTGAACACCACCTGCTTGGACACCGGACAGCTCTTTCTGCTGTAGTACTACAGCTGTGTCCCAAATGACGCACTACGCACTAATACACTATGTACTTGTGCACTATGTATTCAACCATGTAGTGTATGAATTTAAGGTTATTTTGTCATTCAACATCAGAGTCTGCCAGCCCCTGTCTTTCGTTAGAGATTTTGCTATATTGTGGTATGTAAAAATATAGCACTATTGTCAGTTCCGTGATGCAATGCATAAATGAGAATATAAAGAGCAGGACGTGCTTGATGTGCTGTCTAGCACACTGCCAAAAGGCGCACACAGAAAGGTGCCTATCTCAGAAGGCGATTGTGAATTTGGGACATGCTCAATGTTAAAAAGTTTTAGTAAGCACAATAAGCAGTGAAAAAGAACTCAATGCAGTGCACGTGATGACTGACACACAGCGTAAGCCACATCTTTCAGCATGCAATTGCAAATTCAGTTCTCTTTCACATATTATTGCCCTTGAATGGTAGAATACACACACAATTATGTCAAAATATCCATTGTGTGGAGTATTCATGTAAACATTTATGCCAGTTATGTCTCAAGTGAAAGTAAACAGTTGGGTGTAAACCGGATGTCTATCAGTATAATGGATCCGTTTGGTCTTAAAGTGACAGCAGCCTAATTTACCTGCTGCTCTGTCTCATTAATGTGAATCAAAGGAAAGAAAAAATAACTTACTGCTCTTGACTAAACTTTTTTTTTTTTAGTTTTAATAAGAATAAATTTATATTTATTTAAACGGTATTAAATTTCTGTACTAATTTTAACTACATGTTAAATAAGCCTGTTGTACCTGAAAAAACTTAATTTAATTCATATTTTTGTTATATTGTATTTGTATTGTTTGTAATGTGTTACTTTTTTCTTATTTTTAACATTTTAATAAAATAACACAAAATAACTATATTGTGATATATATCGTTATCATGAAATAAAATCTCCCATTTCGTGAAATAAGAATTTGGTCATATCGCCCACCCTTCCCATCCGCTATGTAATTAACGCTGCAACAGTTGAGTGCATGAACACTTTGTTTTTTCGGTTAATTAAGTGCATCATCCAGGTATTTAAAGTGCACATTTTCTATTTAGAATTTTCAGTGTGAACACATTACTCACACTATTTATACTACAAAACATCATAGAATAGTGCACAAGCACACGAATTGGGACGCACTTTATGTTTTAAGTTATAATGACTCCTTTGAATCGAACTTCATAAGCAGCGAAATAGAGTCAGACATTAGCATGTTTCTAAGTAAGCTAATACTTTAATAAGCACAACAATACATGGCACACACAAATACTGTGCATTTTTTAATGAGTTGTAACTATCTTCTATCAATTTCAATACTGGAATTTAAAAAAAAAAAATTTTTTATAAATTCCAATTGCCTTGAGTTGATTTGCTAAATTGTCACAATGTATTCTGGGACTGACCTATCTGTGAAAGACGCATGCATTTTAAATCAAAGCCAGGTATCTCAGAAGGTAGCATATTTTTGCCTTGGGAGAACTGACGCCTAAGTAGACAGCTCACTTGTGTCTTAGTTATAAGGGAAATCACAAAAAGTCCCAAATCAGCATTAAAAACAAGTGACTTCCTTTCTAGTGACTGTACAACAGTCAGGAGCGTGGCAGCTCGGTGAGGACTAAATTACTGCGATGGTGAGAGGAGGACAGTAAATGCAAAGCGTGGATGCAAATTCCTCTCCATTAGCGTTCCCTTGCTAAACAGTGGGTGTAAAGGCACAGGTGTGCCAATGATGAAATGCTCCCTCTTCACTTCCACGGAAAGCTGTGGCTCGTTTATCTATCTCACGTCTCACAGCAATATCCATCATTCAGCATTAAAGGTGCTAAAGAGGATGTTTTGTTTTATACATTTTTGCAATATTACTTGAAACTGTCTTTACTAACTGATAAAAGACTATTTATTAGGTGCACTGAAAGGAATAATATTAATATACATCATCTGTGCACGAGGTAGGGCCTTAAAAACATCAGCCAATCGTTTATGCGATCATCGCGTAAACGATTGGTCCTCTGGCTTGTCAATCATGGCCATTACGTTCCTTGTGAGAGACGTGCGCGGATTGGCCCTCTAGCTTGTCAATCACTGCCATGACGTTCCTTGTGAGAGACGCGCGCCTGCGCGCTCCAGTAACTTTCCACACTCCACAGGCGCCGCATGCAATGTTTTTGTCAGGAGACAGGAGTAACAACTGCAGATTATGAGTTACCTGCGGTGAATCCGACATAATGAATCCACTAAGTGTGTGCGCGGCTTTAAGTCGCACACACACTTAACGATTGTAAGGCCGATTATGAATGTAAACTGATACTTATGACTGATCGCGCTCAAACGCGTCCAGTCAGAGCCAGTTGCGTTCAGTCTGCGATTACAGTCGGTGTTCAAATTCCATGTGAAAGTATATAAATCTGCTTCAGGAGCAGGAAACAATCGCTGTATGTTGAGCACAGTCAGAATGTTTTAGCTAGTCGTTAAATGTGTGCCCGGCTTAATAACACAGCGAATGCCAGTGGTAAACACTCGTGTTCCAATACTCGTGCACGAGTTTTGGGAGGCGTTCACCCCAAATGGAGGGGGGTTGTTCTTACGCATGCGCTCATTTCAAAAACTCAGTCGACGAAAAGATCCTCTGTACCACCTTTAAGAAGCTCTCAAAAAGACACTTTCCAGTTTGAACGAAGTTTGAACAGCATTTATGTGTAACACTTCACTAGAAGTCTTTAAAGCTATAACTAAGATCTGGATGGTTGATAAAATGTTCTTCAGGGTGTCTACAGATATAAACAAGTTAAATGTATGACTATCAGAATTCAGTGTATAGTGTGTACAGTGCAATAGCAAAGAGCTTGTTTGCGATATTTGCGATGTTTGCGATATTTGCGAAACCAAATAGAACCACATGGAGATGCAAAACAAAAACCTAAACCAATCGCCTGACCGCATATACCAACTACATTACACGGATGCATATTTAGATGCAAGGACAAATCCAAACATTATCCTGAATGTGTGTGGAAACAACGTGAATGAAGTGTGCAATCAGGCACATTGATATCATGCATCAATATAACGGACTCACGCGTGCCTACTGTACGTTTCCTGTAAGTCACCACAATCGTCTTTTCCTTGATTGCAATCCTCATCCATCAAAACTTCACTAGCGAGATGCTGGTTTGTTTGATCTACCCGAGAAAAGTAGTTTGCGTTTTATCTGGCCATGGATGTTTTGACGTTCCATTCAGTCTGTACCTCAATTCTCTCTGATGACGCAGTGACTACCACGAAGGGGGGAATCTTCTTCAGTCTGTCCAATGACAGACTGGAGAAATGTTTGCAGTAATGTGACAAAAATATTTAAAACCAATCGAATCTGAATTTAAGACAATAATATTTTTTAAGGGCTTTTATTAGGAAAACTTTATTGAAGACATTTTAAGACTTTTTAAGGACCCGCAGCCACCATGTTCTAGTTAACCGCTTTTTGGGGATTCAGACCATTTCATCATGCATCATTAGATCACTCTAATATATATGTCATTATGTGTGATGGTACATAAAGACAAACAAAAGAAAATGACAAAAATAAAGCTGTGTGTAGTCGCTTACCATGGTAAGGGTCATGCGGTCAATCTCATGTTTGTCTTTGGTCTTGTGCTGCCTGAATGGACTGTGCCTGTGAGAACGGAAGAAACAGAGTTTCATGTAACTGCACACAAAATGCTCAGCCTCGCCACGTCATATAGAGGACACATGTGGTGATTTAGCAGTGACAGGTAGGCGGGAGGGGGGTTTCCATGAGAGTTCAAAAACGTTTCACTCTCAGTTATTGACCGTGAGACACAAGCATATCATTGTCTCACTCACTGCCTAGGTGTAAAGCAAAAATTTAGATGGATCGGCATCCATCAGATGGGCTTACTGTTAGTGTTGTTATTGAACTTAATTACTAAAACCTCAAAAAGTAAAAAAATAAAATGATATGAGTCATTATATAAAATTACAAATAATCATTTCAAAATAAACACACATATATACTTAATGAACATTAAATGAACATCAGATAAATAAGATTCAAAATGCTATAAATTGTTATAAAATTATAATCATTTTAAAATGTACATATACACAGTTTTATATATATATATATATATACACACACACACGTTTTATATGTATATATATTTATGTGGAATGTAAATGTATAGATGTATATTTCAATGTATATTGCTTTCCATGCCTGTTCTGAACTGATTTTATTCTGCTTTGAAGAGTGTGAGAGACATACACCTCAATGGAAAGACATGCATGCACAA
>RJVU01007007.1:1236599-1276261 GCA_003731715.1 Anabarilius grahami
TCTCCACCCCCTCTCTCTGCCTTTTTTCTCTATGATGTCTGCTCCTGACCTCCTGCCTCCAAACCCCTGACATTTAAACTTTACACTCTACATCAAACAGGTGAGAAACACAGACAGAGACTAAAAGAGAGCGAGAGAGAGACAGATAAAGAATTCATGAGCGGGCCGCTGCAGAGGGCGGTCTTACCCTCGCAAGAGTTTGAACAGCATGCAGCCCAGAGAGAACCAGTCGGCGCTGCTGTCGTACGCTGTTCCTTTCTGCAGAACCTCAGGTGCCATGTAGCCATGGGTACCTCTGCAAACACAGCAATTAATGCACATTAAATTCAAAGTGTACACACCCCCCAGGCTGAGCACACACTGACTGTAAACACAGCAAGGCTCATTCTCATACATAACACAAACAGTCAAAAGAACTGTTACATTACACATAAAAAGGTCATTTTATTTGAAGTCCACTCTCCAAAAAACTAATTTTGTTATGCATTTACATTTTGTTTTCCAACCTCTCTTTGAACCTTTGAATGTACCAGGATGTTTTTGCTACTGTGCCTTAAAGATTGTACCATCTATACTGAAATGAGACCATTTGCTCTTTTTTTTTTTTATTAAATTGGGGCTGACATGTAAAGGTTAGGGGTAAATATGTTAAAAAAAATTAAACATCCACAACAATTTAATTTTTACAACATTGTTTCAGCTTTGCTTTATAAACATCAGAGTCTGCCTGCTTATTGAACTAAGTTTGGGGTCAGTAAGATTTCTTTTTAAATAAATTACTTTTGTTCAGCAATGACACTTTAAATTGATCAAATGTGACAGAAAAGTCTATATTATATTGTCACAAGATTCCTATTTCAAATAAATGCTGTTCTTTTGAACTTTCTATTCAAAAAAAAGTATCATGGTTTCACAAAAATATTTAGCAGCACAACTGTTTTCAACAAAGATAATAATAAGTTTCTTAAAAACCAAATCAGCATATTAGAATGATTTCTGATGGGTCATGTGACACTGAAGACTGGAGTAATGATGCTGAAAATTCAGCTTTGCATAACAAGAATAAATAACATTTTAAAATATATATTCAAATGAGTATGAGACAACAAAGAGCTTGTGTCAATGCAGAGAAACATTGCCAGAGAACAGAAGCAACCACACTTTCCCCAAACAAGAGACATTTTTATTTTACACTGATAAAAGATGAGGTTTTGAACCCTTGTGAAGAGGAACTTACACACTAGCGTGAGGTTTCTTCTTGGAGAAATCGCAGGCCAGGCCCAGGTCAGAGATGCGAACGTGTCCATGTTCATCTAAGAGGATATTCGCAGGCTGTGGGGAACAGCAAGTGATGTTAAGATTAGGACACAGCCCCCCAAAAAAAAAAAAATCTCTGATAAAGCAACAGCCACAAAAACAGCATCACTGTGATTCAATGGAAAACATTTACTGAAAAAAATTAATAAAAAAATACAGCAATGGTCTAAGTGAAAAGCCAAAAGTTTCCAGCAAAAAACAATGACCATGAACTAGGCTTGCTGCGATAGTTGGTGTTACGTTACATCACTTGCCCACCGCGGCAGCCTCCCACTGTCTTTTTAATTTTTTTTATAGTAACAAAAATCATTTAGTTCAGTTAGAGAACAGACACTACAATTAAAATCTGAACGTGTCTGCTCAATTCAGCTCAGTTGCAGCGCAGATCAGCAGAAATCATTAGATTTCACTTTACTTCGACCATTTCGCCTCACACCTGACTGACAAGATGGCAGAATATTTGGTTTCAAAGTAATGTAAATGTAAAAGCGCCTATTTAAGCAAGTTTGTCATTTTACTGTTTTGTTGCTCAGTGCAATCGCCAGCAATAACACTCCCTTTTTCAATGCCCAGAAAGCTACTAAAAACATATTTAAAACAGTTCATGTGACTACAGTGGTTCAACTTTAATATTATAAAGCGACGAGAATACTTTTTGTGTGCCAAAAATAACAAAATAGCGACTTTAATCCACAATATCTAGTGATGGGCGATTTCAAAACACTGCTTCATGAAGCTTCAAAGCTTACGAATCATTTGTTTCGAATCAGTGGTTCAGAGCGGCAAAATCACATGATTTCAGTAAACGAGGCTTTGTTATGTCTTAAGTGTTTTGAAACTTCAATAGTTCACGTGACTTTGGCAGTTTGATAAAAGATTCATTAAGCTTCAAAGCTAGATATTGTGAAATAAAGTCACTATTTTATTATTTTTGGTGCACAAAAAGTATTCTCGTCGCTTTATAATATTAAAGTTGAACCACTGTAGTCACATGAACTGTTTTAAATGTTTTAGTAGCTTTCTGGGCATTGAAAAAGGGAGTGTTATTGCTGGCGATGCAGATATTTTATCCAAAATATCTTAATTTGTGAAGATGAACAAAGGTCTTACGGGTGTGGAACAACATAAGGGTGAGTAATAAATGACAATTTCTATTTTGGGGTGAACTAACCCTTAAGCTTCAATAGGAATTATATGAGATTTCCTATGATCCATATATTAGCATTAAACTACTGGTATATAAAAAGATCCACATGATGGTTATTAAAAAAATGATCTTCCACATAAAACTATCTGCATACAGGTTTGGAATGATATGAGGGCGAGTAAACAAGAAGTGTCCCTGTAAGAGACATATCGCATTGGAAATCTTCCCAAGCTTTATGGTTCTCAGGAATGTTGCTCAAAGGTATAAGCAAGCAAACGTGATCTATTTCACACTGAGTTTTTCTTCTACGCAAATCAGCAGTAATACTGTGGAAAAACAATAGGATCGTTCGCTCACAGAACGCACCCCGCTCGCATGTGCAGTCTCCCGTTTCAGGAGCTTGCCAGGGAAGATCCTGCATATCCTCAGCAATCTGGCAGCACGAAGCCCAAACATCTCACTTAAAATTGCATAATTCACAACGATTGCATAACTATTCTCCTGCTGCTTCCACACGGAGGGTCGACAAATTACATGATATTAGCGGTCATCGCAATGGCAGTCTAAACTCTACGTTTGGGACTGTAGGTTAACCTCGACTCGCTCCGTCATATGACGTACTTTTCTGTTTAAAGACAATAAACAGTGCTGCCAAGAGAGACAGCTCAGCCAAACTTAATAAAAAATAACCTCAGACGACGACGCAAAACAGATACAAGCTTACATTACAAAATACACAAACTCCAATGGAACATTTCATTTTCCCTTTTCAGAGGGAACAGGGAATCACAAGCACAGGTTTTCCAGTGACAGAGGACAGTAAAAACAATCCTCTAAGTGCGAAAAAGAACAACTGGTATGGCGATGAACTCACCTTGAGGTCTCTGTAGACAACAAAACGATTGTGCATGTGTTCGAGGCCTAGTATGATCTCAGCTGCATAAAAACGCATATCCTTCTCACTGAAGACCCCATGCTGAGATAGGTGATAGTGAAGGTCTCCGCCTGAAAGACACATGTACAATCAAACTATTAAACTGTGTTATAAATATATAAGATAATCAATAGAAGATCAACAGAATATCATCGCAATAAGTTTGTAGGCAGATTAAAAAAATCTAAATTAAAGTACATTAAGAAACAAAAATAAAGTAACAACATAAAGAATAATAAAATAAAGCAAGATAAAAATTAAAATAATAAAACAAAAGGCAAAACAAAGCAAAAAAAACAACAACAACAAAAAACAAATACTGAATAAACTCATGTTCTAATCTCATATTTTAAAACAATGGCATTTATATTTAAAGGTGGGATCAGTAGATTTTGAAAAACGCTGTTGGACATTGTTGATATCTGAAATCGACCCAAACAAACCCACCCCTCTCTTCATTGCTCCGCCTCCAAAATGGTTCTGGTTACTCACATAACCTCGAAAGGGCACTCACACTCCAATCTAAACCACCCTGCTCCGAGTCGGTCTCGAACCCAGGCCCGTCCGCTGCTTGCAGGCGAGGCGAGTGCACTTACAATGATGCTAAACACCGCATTCTCTAGCGGCCGTCAGTGTGCAGTGGTTTAACTGCAAAACTCTCACTATCTGGCCACTGTTACAAACGCAATCAAGTGGATGTCTGTTTATCACAGCTGATGCGCAACAAAATGCTTCACGAAAAATAAAGCGCAGTTGATGAACGAACGACAAGGAAGCACAAAAAAAATGAACGTACAGTACACAAGAGTAAATGCAAAGTGTTTGTTGTTAGTCGCCAACAGCACAGCAGCTCCAGACAATCAAACCCAGTGTTACTCACATGAGCCGGATCAAAGCAGCCTCTGCGTCTGTTTTCAGGTCTTCCCACTTCGCTCTCTCCAACGTTGGAAAGCTTTTCTAATATAAACGCTGTCCTAAAGCGCTTGCCCAGTCATAAACCTTCATTCCAGTGATATTCTTTTGAGCTCTTTTGTATTGTGTCCCATCTCTCGTTCTGCAGTTTTTTTTTCCTCTTATTTTCAAATCTCCCTCTTGCTCGTTCTCTCTCCTCGACCGTCATATGCTCCCTAATGCTGATTGGTTTGTTTGTTGTTGGTGTTGGCCCGACTAACTTCCAAACAGTGTTTTTGAAATTCTACTGAGTCCACCTTTAATTGCACTAATCCTCTCTAATTATGTTTCAAGTTGTAGGTCGGTTAAGGATCTTCCAGTCTACCCAGTATGAGTTTTTAATTAATTAATGTAATTTGACTGAGAGATGTCACATGAACAGCCACTTAAACAGTCTATTTCTGAGAATTCTGGGAAAATGTTTATCATTCTGATATGCATCAACATGATTACCAAATTCACGAGTGTTTAAATGCTTTTGCAGAGTTAATTCCACTTTTTCTGAAGTGAGTGATGTGATTGTTTCGCAAATCAAGAAGGACGTTCAGAGAAGTGTCCCATGCTGCAGCGCAGATACAGGAAGTGTGAGTGTGTCTGAAGAGGAAGCTCCGCCCCACGTTCAGGCTGACATTGAGATATCGCGGAAGGCCAAAATGAGAGCCCTAAATGGCCTTCTACAATCTCACACTGGGTGGTGTTGGCTTGGATTGGTGAGATTCTCAAATTTTCCAAAAAACAAACAAAAAAAAACTCAAATTTACAGCACAAAAATATGCTCATGAATCTAAAACAAAACATCAAATCAAATCACTATGAACATTGCACTTCTGCTTTGTTTATTTGGAGTCTTAAAGCAGTCGCACACTGGACAAGAAGTGTTGCATCGCGTCTAGAGGTATCGCGCACCAGACGTGCACTTTCTATTGTCAGTTTGTGGTCAACAATATTGATATATTTAAGGACATAATGAAATTAAGAAAGTCTGTACTGCATGTTATGTTATGATTTCACTGTACAATTAAATATAATCGCTGCTAACCTTAGTCACTGAACATTTTACCTCAGGGCGTACGTTAGAGCTGCATGATTCTGGATAAATACATTTTTTGTTTTTGTTTCAAATAGAGATTGCGATTCTCCCACAATTCTGAACAGACAACTAAATAAAATAACGTAATTTCCTAGAGGTTCTGAGAAAATGTTAATTGCTGCAGTCAATTTAAAAATGTTTAATTACTTTTAATGAATTATTAAAAGACCGTTTGTGAAACTGTTTCATACCTTGATAAATGCTTTCTCTGGGTCAGTGGTAGCGCCAACACTGATCTGAATGTTCGAGTGTGATTTTGTCAAAGGTTAAGACAAAAGAGAATCGTTGCCATTTAGGAATAAGATCGCATAAGTGTTTGAATCGAGAGCCTGATCTTTTAACAATTAATCGTGCAGCTCTAGCATACGTTAACTGAATTAATTAACAATTTCACCTGAAAATCAGATAAAATCTGCAATCTTCCTCCATGCAGCTGATTTCCATATTTCCACATATAATTCAGTGTATTTCCCCAACTTCACCTTGAGTTTTTCGTCGTAATTTTTTGGGACAAATACAATGTAATTTAATTGAAAACTATGCTAGTGGCGCGGCAGGATTTTGAACAGCGTCCTGAGTCGTAGCTGGGCGCTGATGTGCGTACACTCATAGAAAACAATGTGTTCATATTTAAACCATGTGGCGCGACGAGCGCTTCTCATCTGGTGTGCGACCCCCTTTAGACTTTTGGGTGTCGAAAAATGTATTAGGTTTTGCCATTTGGCATTTAAAGTAGTTTTAGTATGAAAAAAATGCCTCTTATATGTTGGAATTGTCATGAACAAGTCTTTAGACCAAAGAGATGATGGCTGCCCTTACCATTCATCAAGTCCAGAATGAAACACAGTTTATCAGGGGTGTGGAAGGCATATGTCATACACACTATGAAAGGACAATCCTGCAGATAAAGAAAGACAGAGAGGGTACAACAAATGAGACAGGGATGTTATTGTGCAGTCTGAGTAATAAGTACGTCCGTGTACATGTACGTGTCGCTCACCCCGGTGCTGACCAACGACAGCATGATTCTCTCATTGAGCGCCAGCGTTTCTCCCTGCTTCATTTTAATACGCTTTTTATCTAAACACTTCATGGCATACCTGAGACACACACAGTAAGTGAGTACATCCTTTTATCCTAACCCAAAAAAAAGCATCTTTTTGGTTTAATCCTTACAACAGCACTTACATTTTCCCAGTGTCTGCCTTTCTGCATCCGTACACCTCTCCAAAACCCCCTCTGCCAATGATCCGATGCACGCTGAAGTCATTCATTGTCAACTACATGCAAAATCAGGAGCAACATTAAATAAAAGTTTATTTCAAAAGTTTATAAAGGTGCATGAAGAACTTTTGGGTAAATATAGCACAAGGGAAAACTTACATGGATGTTGAGCTCTACATTCTTCCACTGGCAGAAACGCGTGAACTTGTCGCTATCGGGCAAAGAGAAAGGTTTTAATGTTAAAATCATTCTCAAGCAACAAAACTCAAAAACCTGCATTTGAATAGTATGCTTTTTTAAAGCTTTGTAGCCGTCTGTGTCACCTTTCAATGAACTTCTGAAAGATATTTCCTCGAAGACTGTCACAGATTTCAACTATGTATGGCTGGAAGAAGGCAAGCAAAAAAATGCATAAAGATCTGTTGTGAGTACCTGCTATCTAAACACTTTACTTCCTTTGTGTTAAATTAACAAAAGCCAATCTGCACCTGGAAAAACAGGTTAGATTTTATTTCATGTTGGGGGACTTACTTGAAAGAGATTTGGAGGAACTTGTTTCTTTGCTAGGTGAGTCTGGACATGGTCTACTGCCTTCTTAGTGAAGGGCTGTGAGAAAGGAAGGTAGATTAAGTGACATTTGCGATAAGGGAGGTCAAAACACTAAAGAAACAAGAACAGTTTCCCCTGAATAAACGTCAAGCATCGACATTAACCTCCTAAGCATTCCTGGTTATCACAACATAAAACACTGTGACATAATCGCACAGGCCTCGAGTGTCCTATAAGCCATTGTGTTGGTTCATTCAGGCTTCCTGTTTCTGAAAAGCTACAACTGGAGACTGACAGAGGCTAATGGGACTCTTGTTTTCTCAAACGAAAATATTTGAATGGAGTCTCCGGATCTTCAATGGACAATAAGAACCATCATCCCTCCAGCTAGCAGCATTATAGAATCATGTTCCTTTGCATGCATCATATTAGAGTTCATGATTATAAACAACAATATAACTAAATGTTATTCAAATATATATTAGGGGTGTGACGAGATCTCGTAAGATTAAAAGGTCAAGGTGAAAAGCTGGATAGAATATGCCACCGTGGCATATAGTTGTAACCATCTCTTAGCTCTGTATCATCCTTGAAGAAAAATTTGGTTTCTATTTGCACTTTGAATACTGAGATAGTACTTTAATTATGCTTGCACTTATTGTTTGCACTTAATACTGTTTTTATTTCTATGATCAATTTGTGGAAAGGAGTTCAGTTAGGAGGTCAAAAGTTGTAGAAGCTCATAAATCATGTACAGTAAGGTCTGAGAGACTCATATGAAATCATAGAGGAGAGAAGCCAGTCAGTTGAGTTTGTGCTAAAACCTTTTACAGTGCTTGAGTATTGTCTTTTACTGCATATAATTCATTCTCAGAAAGTAGAGCTGAAATGACTTTCATTACAAGACTATTAGTTAAAGCATTTCAAATGCATCTGCAGATTATTTTTCTAGTCGTGTATTTCATCACTGAGGATTTCTTAAAAATACTGTATAAAAAAACTTGTCTAGTCTCGTTCTCGTTAACTCAATCGTGTCATATATATATATATATATGTGTATACACTCACCTAAAGGATTATTAGGAACACCATACTAATACTGTGTTTGACCCCCTTTCGCCTTCAGAACTGCCTTAATCCTACGTGGCATTGATTCAACAAGGTGCTGAAAGCATTCTTTAGAAATGTTGGCCCATATTGAAAGGATAGCATCTTGCAGTTGATGGAGATTTGTGGGATGCACATCCAGGGCACGAAGCTCCCGTTCCACCACATCCCAAAGATGCTCTATTGGGTTGAGATCTGATGACTGTGGGGGCCATTTTAGTACAGTGAACTTATTGTCATGTTCAAGAAACCAATTTGAAATGATTCGAGCTTTGTGACATGGTGCATTATCCTGCTGGAAGTAGCCATCAGAGGATGGGTACATGGTGGTCATAAAGGGATGGACATGGTCAGAAACAATGCTCAGGTAGGCCGTGGCATTTAAACGATGCCCAATTGGCACTAAGGGGCCTAAAGTGTGCCAAGAAAACATCCCCCACACCATTACACCACCACCACCAGCCTGCACAGTGGTAACAAGGCATGATGGATCCATGTTCTCATTCTGTTTACGCCAAATTCTGACTCTACCATCTGAATGTCTCAACAGAAATCGAGACTCATCAGACCAGGCAACATTTTTCCAGTCTTCAACTGTCCAATTTTGGTGAGCTCGTGCAAATTGTAGCCTCTTTTTCCTATTTGTAGTGGAGATGAGTGGTACCAGGTGGGGTCTTCTGCTGTTGTAGCCCATCCGCCTCAAGGTTGTGCATGTTGTGGCTTCACAAATGCTTTGCTGCATACCTCGGTTGTAACGAGTGGTTATTTCAATCAAAGTTGCTCTTCTATCAGCTTGAATCAGTCGGCCCATTCTCCTCTGACCTCTAGCATCAACAAGGCATTTTCGCCCACAGGACTGCCGCATACTGGATGTTTTTCCCTTTTCACACCATTCTTTGTAAACTCTAGAAATGGTTGTGCGTGAAAATCCCAGTAACTGAGCAGATTGTGAAATACTCAGACCGGCCCGTCTGGCACCAACAACCATGCCACGCTCAAAATTGCTTAAATCACCTTTCTTTCCCATTCTGACATTCAGTTTGGAGTTCAGGAGATTGTCTTGACCAGGACCACACCCCTAAATGCATTGAAGCAACTGCCATGTGATTGGTTGATTAGATAATTGCATTAATGAGAAATTGAACAGGTGTTCCTAATAATCCTTTAGGTGAGTGTATATATATTCATTCATCTTCACTGATTAGTTGTTGGATCACTATTTGATCTTGCACATAATCATGTAGCAAATAGAAAGCTTTGACATGACTGGAGCAGTTCTAAATTGGATACTGTAACTGACACGTTTCAAAATTAATAGAACTGAAGTGGCAGAGACATAATCTAATCTGCCAAATTTTATTCTTACATGTGAACACGACAGAAGCTCCTTCATTATGTAGACGTCGTAAATCTGTCGACTGCGAGTTAGCCTCTCCTCTTCTGAATCCAACTTCTCGTACTCTTTAATCTGAAAAGGACAAAACAAGATTATCATCATCTCAGACACAATCCCACGCTCTTTAATAGGACACATGGTGTTCTTCTGGTGAATGGAAGTGGAAAAAAACTTGTCGACTAGCCATGTCATTGCGGTTAATATAACCAGCATGAGGATAAATCAGGTCAAATACAAACAAATTCAGTAAAAACAAGCACAATTGCCACAAAGCCCATTAATGGGAATATACAGATGCTTGCCTGGAAAGAAAAAAACAATTTTACCTCCTCATAAAACTTCAGCTGCGGAACGGCCTCGTCGATCTCGTTCATGCAGAAATCCTTGAACAAGAGGAAACCTGGACAACAGAGGCAGGAAGGCGATCAGTTAGATAAGGTGCGAAACAGAATAAATGATGGAAAGTTTTGACCTTTTTAGACTGCACAATGCAAGAAAATGTATTATAAATATAAAACAAATAAAACAGCAGCTTTATTGACGCCTGTTGAAAGCACGATTCCTGAAAGGCATTCATGCTAAAGTAAACAAAAGTATAATTATGGCAAATAATAAAGAGACAACTCAAATAGCAGCTGTACCACCATGAATAAATATAATATAATTTTCTTTGAAGGGGGAAGTTCTTTCAACAAAGCAGTATTTTCATAACCAAATCAATATCACGAGGTGAAGAAAACACAAGACAGACCAATACAATATTTTATGGATATTCATCATAAACATGCATTCAGCCTTGCAAAGAAAGTTCCTGATTTGTCATGGTGTCATGAAAATAACATCATTAAAAGGCTTTGTTTTTTTATGCAAAACAATTTAATATTTTCCTCTTTTGATTTAGGATAAAATATGACGCAAACTGCTTCTGTGAGATTCACCCAAACATTTTAGCTCGCAGATACTGGTACAGTGCTGACGGTAAAAGCTCTCAAAGAGTGAGGGATGATAACAACATCAACCTAACCAGTGGGCCGCGGATTAGTTACTGTTGAGAAGATTATCCTTAAAATCACAGGACAGACACCACTATCCTAATTCAGAAAATCCCCTATCAGACAGACACCTTGACCTTTCATTTCACTCGATCCTGTCAGCTGCAGCAATTCCTTTCTCATCTTTAACTTGCTTGCTTTTCAACAAAGCACAGCAGAAGTTACCAGTTGAACAACCCATGCGCTCACGTGGTGACGACGTGGCACAGAGGGAGAAGATCAGCACAGACGGCAAAGTTGAGACTGTTCCCATAGCAACAATAACGGGCCACCATCATGAGTAGAGGGGACGGGGCTCGGTTAAAGACTGCAGCCTGTTTCAGCGTCTGATTGTGTGACCAGACAGGGCAAAAGTCACAGGATGAAATGCACTTCTATGGTGTCATGAGTGATATGGCCCTCGCAAGTGATATAAACGGAGCAGATGAAAGATGCAGGAGGAAGGAACGTTGTTTGAGTGGATAAGCGTGACAGTTCTAGCGTTGGGCGCTGAGATCTGAAAGCATGGCTGCTTCTGATACCTGCAGCATTAGAGTGAGCTGATTACCACTGTTAAAATAGGAGGGCAGAGCAGGCGTTAATTGGATCACAGCGGAATTATCTTTCGGGAGATTAAAAGCAAAAAAATAACACACCACAAACATGGTGCTGCTGGGCAGCTACAGCACAAGGTCTATACATATTCATTCTAAATAAAGAATTAAAAATAAACTCTTAAAATGATAGTTACACCACAGTAATACAACACACAGCTGAAATTATATGGGCATAATCATTTGCATTTATGTATTTAGCAGACGCTTTTATCCAAAACGACTTGCATTGCATAATGGATATTTTGGTTGATGTAGTAATGTATTGTGATACTTTAATCTCACCCAGTCACTGCAGATATATTTTTAATATATGTACAAAACATACATTTCCATAATATAACTGTTATTTTTAAATGTAAATGAATATGTGTGTGTATTGTTATAGATGTTTTAAACATATATATTTTTTAAAAATATATAATAAAAAGAACAGTTACCATTGGGACACATCAAGATGATCAAGGGTGAACAAGCAGCTCAAACAAATAAATCTTCAGATCTGAAACTGCTACTTTTCACAATCCAATCAATACACAATGGATAAAGTCATGTCTTGTCCTACTATTTTTATAAATCCATCACATTAAATGCTTAATGCCCCTTTTCACAAGATGTAATATAAGTCTCTGGTGTCCCAAGAGTGTGTCTGTGAAGTTTCAGCTCAAAATACCCCACAGATCATTTATTATAGCTTTAACAGCTCAACAACAACAAAGCTGGAGAATCCCACGCAGCCAAAATAACTCTAAATAGTTTTCTGTGCACATCTGTGCAGCCAACGACAGAACAGTTAGCAAGCTTTGCTCTGACTTTTGCCATGGCGTTAGAACTGGTACACCGTTTTCGCTTGCAAAAACAAAATTACAGCACCGTGGGTGGAAACGTGCAGATTAAGGGGCGGTAATATTATAATAAGATCCCCTTCCTAAGTCACAAAGGGAGAGAAATCTAAGCGACTCGTTTTTTCACATGCTTGCAGAGAAAGGCTTGCCAAAACAAAGTTAATGGGTTGTCTTTTTTCACGTTTTCTGGGTTGGTAGATGCACTGGGGACCCGATTATAGCACTTAAACACGGAAAAAGTCTGATTTTCATGATATGTCCCCTTTAATGAAGTAAAATTGGCTGTGAATGCTGGTTCATGTTGCCATCACTGTAGTTAAAAAAGGAGAAAGCATGAACTGAGGAACATTTACTCCAAAATAATACAACGCACAGCTGAAATGATATGGGACCTAATGGGCATTACGTTTACAATGATGTAGTAATATACTGTGATATAATTTTCACTCAGCACCTCCTTCAATGTCAGTCTATGGGATTTTTGCCCATTTTCACAAGTTTAATCACTTTTGAAAAGGACTCACACACTTCTCTTCCACACGATTTGAGATATAATTCATGTCCATATCACAATCAGACCCACAAGTATGAGCAATAGTAGTGAATAGTAGTAGCGAAACTAATAAGGGCCTCTCAGCAAAAAATTCTCTCCTCTCAGTATCTTCTCCGCCGTCCTCTTCCTCCTCTCTGTTATCTCTCAGACACTCATCTTTGTTTTCCTCCCTTTCCTGCTGTCTGCAGTGTAGAGTCAGGAGGTCTCAAATACAATCCAGAGAGGAATAAACCCAGCGGCTGGTGACACGGACACAAATGTATGAAAATGCAGCCATGGATCACAGTGAAAACATATTGATCAGATGGCATTCATATAAATGAGATGAAATGAGAAATGAGATATCTCAACAAGGCAGATAAAAACTGGTTTAAAACTAGTTTAAACTAACAGTTCCAGCTCTAAATGTCAGATAAGCCACACATAAACACACACACTGACTGCACATCAATTGAAATTCGTGGATAAAATAGTCTAATTCAGGCCAGGGTTTCCTCATCTTTACGTTCTGAGAAGGAATGAGGAGGTGAGCGTGAGTGATAGATATAAAAATCACGCTGAAGAGGATAAGGCTTACGTCACGGAGTTAATGGATTACCCTTAATCGCACTTTGAATGCACAAAACGATCTCCCTCCTTGATTGCAGGATTCTCACTCGAGCCCAAGTACAGGTGGGGTAAGCTTGCTGACGGACCACTCAGCGTGTGCTTCCTCTTGAAGCACAGGAGATCTGGGAGGACCGTCACTGAATCACAAAGTCATCAGTACCATAATCCAGTAGAAATCCAATGAGAGTCCCTATGAATACAGCTGGGGAATAATTACATGTAGGTCTTAAAGGAATCTGCACTATTTGTTTCCCCCCCTGTGTTGATTCAAAGTCACCTTTAAATCAAAACTTCCAAATCACTAATTAGGCATTTATATTGTTATATGTAAATTATATATTTTTTATTTTTTTATATATTTAAAAAAAATTTAGAATGTATATATATTTTATAAATATATAATTTGAAAAAAACAGTTATATTATGGTAATGTATGTTTTGTAAACATATTGAAAATATAACTGCTTACAGTTTTTTTTCACATTAAGGAAGTAAAATGGGCTATGAATGCCGGATCTGAATGCATAGGGCCCTATGAAATCCGTTACATTTTTTACCAAATTCCATTTCCCATTTCCCATTTTAAGTTTTGGACTCAATTTTAATGGTTAAATTAAGTTTTAGTAATCAAAAATCATGTCTAATTACATGAAATCATGAAACTTATACAATTTAACATCAATTTATTACAATTTTAACAGAAATTACATTTTTAGGGCCCTATGAAATGTGTTTTTTCCCCTCAAATTCCATTTTATTTTCACCAAATTATGTTCTCTCTGTTTTAAGTTTTCTGGATTCCATTTTAATGGTTTAACTAATTTTAATAATCAAAAAGCATGTCTAACCAATTGGAATAATAAAAACAACAAAAGTATTTTTTTCTTTAAAAAAAAAACATTTCTATGATATGGTTCTTGTTTTTTCAGAAATTCTGTGTATTTCAATTTTTCTGGCAATCAAATGAAGGCATAAAACAATTTATTTTAATCATATTAAACACTTTTTTGTCAAACAAAGTACTGCACAACAGAGCTTTAATAATAATAAGAATTTATTATTATTATTATTATTATTAGTCTTAGTATTATTATTACTACATTGAGGTGTAGCTGAATTCCACTGTACAACAGTAATATATTAGTTAAACCAAACTTTTATTTTGACGGGTTGCCGTGAAGACCTTTGAGTTTCTATGTGTTTATGATATGACGTTTTTATTCAAAATGGTAAAATGCTGATGAAGTGACTCTGGAGATGAAGTTCATGCATTCATATCCTCATATAGTGAGGAAGCAGAGGCTGAAAACACCACGAGCTTCAGTGTGTGTGAGGTAAATGTGACCACGCGTCTGCGGCATTCATTCACACAGAACATACAGTATTCATATTTATTCATTATTCTTTTTGTGGTTTAATATTCAGACACTAGTCCAGTGGTTCTCAACATTTTTTCCCAGTGGGCCGCACTATGGTCCAAGTGCAAGTCTCATGGGCCGCATATCATTTACATATGACGTCACAAATGAAAACCAAATAGATTTAATGTTATGGTATTACCAGATAATATTATTATTATACCTAGATGCTGCACACACAGAAGAGGTGGCATTTTCTGATGGCACATATGGTATTTTATTTCTGTCACACTCTGCAAAATCAACAAATACTGTAAGAAATTTGTTTTTGTTTCACAGTGTGTTGAAATGACTGGCAGTGTGACTTCTTCATATCAAAGTGAAACTCTCGTTCAATAATCTCACGTTACACAATCCCCTGATATACAGTATGTCACAGAAAATGAGAACAATGTATTCCACCAAATAAAAACTAACTTGCTGACATTAGCATTACAGTAATCATATAATAGTGCTCAATGAACATACACAAAATGTATGCAAGCACTTTAAGTAACTATTTAACTCGATGTAAATTATCTACAACAGCATCGTAACGGTCACCAAACAATGACAGAATGTTAATAGGCCACAAACGCCTTATAAAAATGTTACTCAACTCTTTTTACAAACAACATTGAGCGCATTGTATTTACAATCTCTGACGACATCAAGCATTCTGTCACGTCACAATCCCTCGCGCAGCATCCGCAAATTCTTCTTACCTTCGCTGCTGATGCTACGACTCTTCTTGTTTGCAATGTGTTCTTTCATTGGTATGTTCCTTATTTTGTTTTTCTGCTCTAATAACAAATGTGTCCATTTTAATACCTAAATTTACAAAAATAATGGCTACTAATAGAATTATGCCAAAGCGCACGCTTGTAAGTGTTCGTTAACTGAGTAGCCTATTTTTTATATGACAAAAAAACATTTATAGTTCAGATATATATTCATTTAATCCATTTTATTTTAATTTAAATTTAATTTAAAAACAAAAATAAATTGTAAAACTGAAATGTATTTTTTCAGTGTGGTCGGCATATTGTGGGCCACATTTGCATTCGTGACGGACCGCAGGTTGAGAACCACAGTCTGCACTAGTCTATATCACGATTTGATTTAAGTGTGGTGACCTACTTTTTATTTATTCATCAAATTTGACAAATTCCTTGACATTCCTCGTTATACAGTAAATTACATGCTGGATCCCACGATTCCGTCTGCGTTTTATGCAACGCGGAAATCATAGGGCCCTGCATGAACTGATCAAATGCATACTCTGAATGCAATGCATTGGATAAAAGCGTCTGGCAGAAGCAGAAGTAGCTGAGAGTGCTAGAGTCTCATTAGCAGTTGAAAGCATTATCAAATGAGCCTAAAAGCTACATAAACATTGAGGGGACAAATAGAAGGCCTGACTCTCTCCACACCACTTGTTTGACAAAAACTGATTCTGTCATTTCCACCAGCCACCCAAAAGTGTGCAATCAATACTGAGATGTGGGACTCTATGAGAGGAGGGGAGGAGCACTCAAATGCGCGTGCAAGCATGCAGGCCAACAACACTAACCACACTGCCCACGCACAGCCCAAAAACACAAGGAACTACATTAGAGTTTACTGTGGGCCATCGCAAAAAGGGAAACAACCAACATTTCCTGGCCGGCCTGCGAGAGGTAGCTTAGTAGGCCAGGTTAACGCGTCTTTATTTTACAATACCTTGCCAACAAGGTGAGTGTCTTAGTGATGTTTACAAGGCGTACGAAGATGGAACATGGAAAAAAAGACAGCCTATTAAACACACACAAGCGCACACAGATACACACCCACATGCATACACACACACTGCAGACTCAGCAAACAATTGTCCGTTTATTTTAGATTTGAATTGTCAAGACTCCTTTTCACACATGGCCTCTCCCTTTCTTATTCTGTGACACACACAAACACTTCCCTATGCATAGTTTCAATATTAACAGCAGCAAAAAGACGCCATGCTCGTGCCAGGCCGAATGGAGAGTGGGCTTGAGACTCACAGCCAGAGCTTCTGTTCAGGTTCAGATCCTATTAGTATTGAGCATCATGACTATATATATGATGAATCAGTCCAAGAGGCGTTGCACATGTCGAGTTGAGCAGTGGCCAAGTTTTGCGCCAGCTTGGAACATGTAAGAAACTGATTTTTCTTCCTTGATAAAAAAAAAAAAGAAAAAAGCACAAGGCACTGAAGAGTGTAATTTCTGTGGCAGAACTGCAAAAATAATGATTGTTGTCAAACAGGTTTTCACTCATATGCCAAACAAATAGTTGCATGATTGCGCCAGCGTTCACACTTTTTGGGGAAATTCAACCAACGAAAGACACTGTAAAAAATACATCCGTAAAACAACGGAAAATGTATTGGCAGCTCATTACCTGGACATTATCCAGTAATGTTACGGACATTTCCGTTAACCCTAAAACACAACTCAATGAAGTGCAAAATTCTAAATACTGGTAAAACACCTGTAAAAAATAAATACGGAAAATTTTGTTAACCCTCAAAAACCAAGAGGGCCACCGGTGGCCAAAAATAACTATAGTTCTAAATTGTTTAATAACTTTTGGACCGTTAATCCAATCTGTACAATCTTTAAAATGTACCGTAAAGAGGAGATACCGGTGATATCGCATTTATCTCATTCTGACATTCACAGGCTCCGTAGTGAGAGTGGTTACGTCATCAAAATCTGCAGCATTGATTCGTTAAGGCAATGCATGTGGTTTGTTCCACTAAGCCAAACAGGAACGATTGTTGATGCCTAGTACCATCTCCTATGCCCAGTTTGGTTCAAACCATCATCATCTCAACCAATAAACATACGTTTTGGTAATTTGAACCACGATACTATTTTGTTTCTTTGGAAGTATGAATAAGCGCAAAGTAAAAGTATTTGCGTGCGCGTGTATCTGCGTGTATGATAACAAACACAAAAATTACAGATTTTAATGAGAACACTCATGTTACAAAGCATGACTTTAACATAACATGAACCAAAAATGAGGATAAAACAGTTCCACATCAGATAAGTTTTAAATTTATGTTTTCAAAAGTGTCTCTACGCTGTGAACTGGTGCAATCAAATGTGACGCGTTCAGTGAGGAGTACAGCCACAGGACTGCTCTGTTTGGTTGTTATTTTATCTAAATACTTATTTTATAGTTTGTGAAGATCATTAACATTAGTAGTTCAGTTGAAATACTTATTTTTCTCTCTCATTTTGTGTGTATTTTGTGAAAAAACCTTTGCACTGTTTTTATTTTTGTTGCACAAGACAATTTTCATAATTGTTTTCATTACTTGCAACACTATTTGTTTTATTCATGTTCAGAGTGAAAATATATTTCTCTAATAAGTCAATTTTTCTGTAGTGTTCTGTTGTATAACATTTTTTTGTATTAATTTTACTTCCTGGTCTTTTTTGGACACACATTATCAATAAATAAAGTACACCTGTTTATCCCTAAAGAGTAATATTGTAGTTTTATCTAGAGTAATATTGTAACAAATGGCTATAACTTGCTTAGAGATTGTTACATTTATACAAAATTTCATCTGAAAGTTTAAAACATCCAAATATAACTTTTTAAAAGAAAAAAAACTAACTTCATGAGGTTTTGTGTGAGTTTACAGTGAAAAACACTAGGACATTTTATCTATTCTCAGACAAAATAAATATAAAATTGGCACTTTAAATGAGCTAAACTGAAACTTCAAGCTGTCCTGTTTAAAATGATATATGGCACTTGAAGCCGACGGCTAGAATGGGTTAGAAAACCAGAGAAAAGTGCAGGCGAGTCAGGAGCCCCAAAAATGCTCTAGGTCTTTAAGGGTTAAATTAATACAGTACATTGAACCCTATTTTTTTTAGAGTGTAAAAAATTATATTTCACCCAAAAATGAAAGTTCATTCATAATTTCCTCATGTTTTTACAAACTGGTTTGACTGACTTTTTTTCTGTGGAATGCAAAAGAAGATTTTGAAGATTTTTTTTGTCCCAATGAAAATAACTGGGGACTGGGGAACTTTCACTGAATCTACAGAAGGAAGTAGTAATGGGGGTTTGGAACAACATGAGGTTAAGTAAATTAAGACAATTTTCATTTTTGGCTGAACTATACCTTTAATATGCACAGACAACTTTTAAAGTGCCCCTATAATGCTATTTGAAAGGTTCCTAATCCTGTTTAGGATGTCACCTACAACAGGTTTACATGCATCAAAGGTCAAAAAACACTTTCATTTTCTCATAATATACACTGCACCACATTTTTCAAATGATTCTTAAATGACTCGGACGAATCAGTCTCTCTAAATCCCTCTTTTCTGCGAGTCTGCTCTGCTCTGATTGGCCAGATGACTCAGTCTGTTGCGATGATTGGTCTACTGCATACGGCTCCTGAGCTTCCTAAAGCTCAGCGATTGTACACACTGTAAAGACAGTAATGATGGCGTTGATTTTATCATACCAGGTCTATATAAGTCCAATGATGAAACACTGGAAGAACTATTAATTCAACCCAAACCTCCATCGCAAAGATAACTTTAGCAGGACGTTTCTCAGTGATACACTATACTCAGTTTGACGTTCATCATGAGATGTTGCAACTGTAATTCCTCACCATCAGCATTAACAAGTGAATGTCCATCAACAAACAGATGTGTATATTTCTAAATTATTGCGGTGCACATTATTATTAACAGTATCAATAACAGTGCATTCGTTAGCTGAGCACTAACACGAATGACTGAAGTAACATTAAAGTTTGTAAAACACATCTTGCTCCATCCTTTATCATTACTCAAAATAGTAAGAACAAAATACGATCTGCATTAATGGACACAATTTTAGTGAAATGGTGAGCCACAGATGATTAGCAGAAGTATTTCAGTAAGACAGTAATAACGTGAGTTAGCCGGTTAGCTGGAGACATACACAATATAGCTAAAACACAAAACTGTATTTTGAACACTCGGTATAAAATACATCAATAGTTAATCACACTTAGAGGTTGTGATTCTGAGGAGGAAGTTGGTCCAAATAAAGCAGGTATTGTCCCATCTTTAACCACTGATTCTTCACAGCCTCATCCTTTGGAAGTGAAAATAAACTGAATTTGCTTTCACAGCATCTTGTCAACATGTCATCCACACGAACGAGCTATGCAAATGTATTAACTTGTGACGTGTGAACTTCGCAGAAATGGGATTTGAATTACAAACGACTCATTTAAGCAGTTCAGAGTCTACTCTTTCTCTTTAGAGACAATAACTTTATTTATGATGCATTTTCAGCTTTACAACTTTGCAGACTGTTTACATTCACATACAGCTACATTACACAGCATGAAAGGTTATTTCGGTCAAAAATCCATAGGCTAATAGGGGCACTTTAACAGAACAAACAAAAAAAGAGTTCAGCTTCAAAGTATAAAACAGTAAAATAGTGAAGGCACATATCATAAATATATATATAAAAAAATCTGTGCTACGCAAAGCAGTGGCCACTCATTAAACTCAGATCATTTCCACTCTAGAGAAAACAAACTTTAACATTGTTTTATTTCTGGTAGAAGTAATAATAATTAAGGTGGCGGATGTGGCTTCCATAAAGACTGTAATTTTATGCAAATTACAAGATGATGCAACTCTCCTTTCTGCTTAAAGTGACATTCTTCAAACGGTTTATTGTTATTACATCTGTCATGTAACACAAACCTTTCATCCAAGAGCCCACATTTTGCAAACTAGCTGCTGCTGTTGCAGTTGCTTATTTAAATGACGCATCATAAATGTAAGGTTAATTTTTCCCTGGTACAGCATACTGACTTGGCATTCTTCATCTGGATACCAAAACATCTACTGCTCAGCGGGAAACTCCCATGGCGGAGCAGCTTGGAGCAGAAGGTTGCTCTTTTGGAAGCTATGGCTCATTCTTCAATCTGTCATCTTACAATGTCAAACTGGAAGGTTTGGCAAACTGCTGTGCGTTCGAAGGAAGGTCACAAGCTTAATTCGAAAAGCAGCAAACATCTCCAGCTGCATATTGACAAATGAGTGATGGCTTCAAACTCAAGTCATTCAAACTTTCCAAGAGTCAACAGGATGTTCAGTATCGCATGGATCTAACCTACAGGATCTGATTGGGAAAACTGATGGTAAGAAAATAACTGGTAAGAGCCGTGTCACACGACTAGAATAAACACAGCAATTACAGGGCAAAGGCGCATATACAGATACTGGGCCAAGTCTGCCTGGGAAAGTAACTGTATGACAGACCACAGCGTGTAAAAACCCACATGGGCTCTAGGCCAAAACTGGACAGAGGACGAGAGACTGCGGCAGAGAGACAAAAGAGAAAACAGGCCGAAATGATTAGAGAACTACACAACATGGTGACCGGCCAGAAGACAATGATTCTGTGAGAGAACGTCTGCAGTCACCTCGTAAATGCTTACGAGGATCAGGCCCAAATTGGATATGTTTGGATGTGAATCAACCCAAAACATAGTAGGGATGTTTATTTTGGTCATTTGGACTGCTTGATTACTCGACAGATAAATACATAGAATAGAGATGGGACGAGCTCTCTGAAGTGGTTTTTTTTTTTTTAATTGAATATACAAATCGTTAGCCTCATAGCATAATTGCCTAAGTCATTTTTTTTTCCAATTGATCTGGGCAATTATGCTATGAGGCTAACGAAATATATGAATCAGATGCACATTTTTGATACTTACATCGCGTCTCGCACCATGTTGGTCATAATACCCAAATAATGCTTTTAGGTATTAAAATAAATACCTAAATTTAACAGCATTTATTCATCTAGATTAATGTTATATATAAATATTAGGGGTGTAATGGTACATGTATTCGTCCCGAACCGTCACAGTACGGACGTCACGGTTAGATGCATGCAGTCAGTCACAGGCGATCCACTCCAATCCAGAAGGGAGCGCACGCGGTAATGCAACGCTTGCTGCGTCTCATTTCGGAGGCTGTGTTCTCCGGAGGTTGCATTTGAAGGTTGCATACGTCATCATGGCGGTCTCATTTAGGAAAAGTAACTGTTAGATTGCAAAGAAAGAAAGAAATTACAGTATTTTACACTGTATGAGGAATAATAGTCAATTTTATTACAGTTATTTTTCTTAAATAAGACACCCTTGATGATGTATGCAGCCTTGAAATGTGACCTCCGGAGGATGCAGCCTCTGAAATGAGACCCAGCGGCTGTTTGCTGATCTATGTAAAGATGTTTATGTGGTGGTGCAACTTTATTGTATTAACAAAAACTAGTTTGAGAATGCTAATAATAAGCCTTACCTTAACAGCCTTACCTTATACTGTTTAGTCATCATTATTAGTCATATTCTTACAATTTATGTATATGTTAAGTGGGAAAGTACTGCATTAATGTAAAATTAAACTTTAGATGTTAAAAGGCTATTAGCACACACTACCGTTCAAAAGTTTGGGTTCAGTAATATTTTTTAATGTTTTTGAAAGAAGTCTCTTAATCTCACCAAAGCTGCATTTATTTCACCAAAAGAAAAGTAAAAAAAAAGAACAATTTAAAATAACTGTTTCTATTTGAATGTTGTCAAAGCTGATTTTCAGCATCATTACTCCAGTCTTCAGTGTCACATGATCCTTCAGAAATCATTCTAATATGCTGATTTGCTGCTCAAGAAACATTTCTCATTATCAAAGTTGAAAACAGTTGTGCTGCATAATAATTTTGTGGAAACCATGATACATATTTCTCAGGATGCTTTGATGAATAGAAAGTAGAAAAGAACAGCATTTATTTGAAATCATAATCTTTTGTAACATTATGAATGTCTTTACTGTCACTTTTGATCCATTTAATGCATCCTTGTTGAATAAAAGTATTAAATTCTTTTTTTTTTTACTCTGACCCCAAACTATTGAATAGTAGTGCATGAAAAAAAAAAAGATTAATAAATAAATTGTTCATGATACCTATAGTATTAACTAACTGAACTTTACTCTAAAGTGTTGTCAACTGATATTGCTCTCTCTTTGCTCCACATCTAGGATGGACTGCTTTCACTAACCTTGTTGCAGTGCACTGTGCACCTTCTCCACATACATGCAATGTTTTCATAGAATTTGCCAAAAAGAAGAAAATAAGCTGCTCACTAGGTTTGGGAACCAGCTCTCGAGAGCCACTCCCAGCAGTTCACACAGCAATGGGAAGAGACAAGCTGCCTTCAAATATTAATACTGGCTCTGGTCTATACTCAAAGGTGAGCTCGCCACTACAAACCGGCCATTATTTTTGCCTCTTCTATGTCTGGACTGCACGTGAGGGACACAATGCATTGCAATTTTATTTACAAGTACGTAAATAAACATTTTTAAATTTACATCATACACCATAACGGAAAACGGAAAGAGTCTTTAAAGGGAAGATTCACCCAAAAATGAAAATTCTGTCATTAATTACTCACACTTATGTCATTCCATATGTCTGTAAGACCTTTGTTCATCAGTTGTGGTAAACGGAAGCTCAAGCATGTTTGCTTGACATGCGAGAACCAATGAGGTATGTTCCTGTGCATCAAGCTTGTTCGGTTGAGTTTATGTTCGCTGATCAATGTATATATGTGAATAAAAGACTAAATTTAAATTTGTTCATCATATAAACTGATCGAGTCTCTTCAGAAAATTTGGACTAAACCGCTCAATTCATACAGATTAGTTTTACAATTTCTTTATGAACTTTTTGAAGCGTCAAAATGGTAGTTGCGTAGCTGTCAATGGAGGGACAAAAAGCTCTCAGATTTCATCAAAAAATCTTAATTTGTGTTCTGAAGATGGACGAAGGTCTTACGGGTTTGAAACGATATGAGGGTGAGTAATTGATGACAATATTCATTTTTGGGTGAACTATCCCTTCAAGACAGACTACTACAAATGTTTTGATGTAAAAATGAAGCTGGTAAAAGACATAGTTACTGCACACTCAACCAATATTACCAGGTCCTTTTATTCACTGACCCCGCTCACCCTGCATTTTCTAAAAGTGTCCCTCAAGCTGCGTAATTTGAGCATCCCTGGTGTAAGCCAAAGAGAGAGACGAGGGCGAGTGGGGTGGAAATAATGACATTGACTGGCCAATTAATTCTCCAAATCCCAGAGCAATTAACAGAAGCTGGTGGATCAAAGAACTGTCAATTAACGCAATGCTAGTGCACACATGCACACGTATGCATGAAGTCACTCACACACAAACACATCTGGGCACAGGCGCTCTGACTCGCTAATAAAGGACACGCATCAATATGTTGCACTCTCGGGCACGTATCACACTAGGATTACAGACAAGGGCCAAACATGCATCTAAACACAGGGAAAATGAAACCTAAACTGTTAATAGGCATTGATCAATCCAGCCAATCAGAGCCACCAGCCTCGGGCCAGAAAGAAGATGGGTGTAATTATCCTACTATTGTATTGGAGTATAATCTATTAGGGGTTTTATTTGCTTTGTTTGAATGGAAATCATCTATTTCCTTCTTTAATTCATCCTTTAATTTCATTTTCCCGATCGCCAAAGCAAACAAAGATTATCTTTTCTGTTCCCATGGCAACCGCAGTTGCTAGGCAACACAAAACTCTCAAACATCCATTCCAGAACTCTGACAGATGGAACGAGAGAGAGAGAAAGGGAGATGTGAATGAGGGAGGAGGAGGGGTGG
The DNA here is from genome assembly GCA_003731715.1 of Anabarilius grahami. Classification (NCBI taxonomy): domain Eukaryota; kingdom Metazoa; phylum Chordata; class Actinopteri; order Cypriniformes; family Xenocyprididae; genus Anabarilius; species Anabarilius grahami. The sequence continues at coordinate 1,261,139 of RJVU01007007.1, forward strand.
ACAGGCAGAACACAAATGAAGAAACCAGGAGGAGGGCAGATAGAGGAATAACATCATAACAACAGATCGGAACGTTAGGGAGATCAATAGGAGCTGTGAACGCCTCCCTCAGGCATCAAAGCCATGAGACGCATGCAGCAGAATAAATGACAGCCGACTGGCTGAAAGCGATTGCAGAGATACGAGGATGGTTTTACGATGTGTGCGCTCGGGGACGGCGTGTACTGTGTCCTTTGACAGCTCTGGCCTGTCATCGTGAAACCATTACTGACGATAAAGAGGGAGGCGGGGTCTGCATGATAAGTGATGGTTCTGAAGGGGGGTGGGCCAGGAAATGAAGAGACTGCTCATCTGGTTGTGTATCATAAACAAGTACTCTGACTCACAGCAGAGCAATCACAGCTATCGGTGGTATTTTCGCCTGTTTTGGATGACCCTGACAGGACAAATTAAGAAGCGTGATCGCACTAATACAACGTCTGAACTAACATTAAATATTCATTACTTTCATTCAAAATGATGTGTGAAATGCATATAAGCATAGAGTGGTTTAAAGGATTAGTTCGGACAAAATTCAAATTGTGTCATTTACTCACCCTCATGCCTGTTTGTCTTTCTTCCGGAGTACATAAAAGGAGAAGCTTAGCAGAATGTTTAAACCACTCTTTTCCATTCAACAAAAGCAAATGACCAGGAGCTGTCAAGCTCCAAAAACCACAAAAGTTGTCATTATAACTTTTTCACTATATACTGTACGCTATACAATGGCATTGCGTGAAAAACAGATTTAAAGTCACTATTCACAGAAAATGTCATTCACGCATGTGCATTTTTTAAAATTAGATTTAAAGGATGTCATCCAAGATGTTCATGTTTTTCTTCAGTCGAAAATATATTAAGGTTTCTGAGTAAAACATTTCAGGATTTTCTCCATATAGTGGTCTTCACTGGGGTACAACAGGTTGAAGGTACAAATTGCAGCTTCAAAGATCTCTACACGATCCCAGCTGAGGAATAAGGGTCTTATCTAGCGAAACAATGTCATTTTCTAAAAAAAAATTTAACCACAAATGCTTGTCTTGCACTAGCTCTGCGATGCACATCCACGATTTCACACATTACGTAATCATGTTGGAAAGGTCACACGTGATGCAGGCGGAAGTACTGATCCAGTGATTACAAAACAAACATGCAAAGACTAAGTCAAACAGCCTTTACAAAAAAAAGGTAGAACAACGATGTCGGGCTATTTTGAAGTTGGATGATGTTTTCGTTTTTCCACCAGCTTGACCTTTCCAACGTGGTTAAAAAGTATATAAATGTTTTTGGGTTTAAGAAAATGACGATCGTTTCTCTAGATAAGACCCTTATTCCTTGGCTGGGATCATGTAGAGTCCTTTAAAGCTGCACTGAAACTGACATTTGAACCTTCAACCTGTTAGCTGTTGAAGTCTCCTATATGGAGAAAAATTCTGGAATGTTTTCCTCAAAAACATTCATTTCTTTTCGACTGAAGAAAGACAGACATGAACCTCTTTTGACTTTCAGTAAAAAAATGACTAAATGCAATGCAAGTTGCTTTGGATAAAAGCATCTACCAAATGCATGAATGTATGCGTGTTATTTATTTCCTTTTATGCTTATTTAACAAAATAAAGATGAGTAAATGATTAAGATGATGAAGAACTTTACTTTTGGGTAAACTACTCCTTGAATATCCCATTAATATCTGTCATGTTAATGTTCGAACTGTAGCACAACAGAACCATAACATTTATTTCTGCACAGGTTTAGGAACTTGTTGCAAAAATTCAGCTTGCCACAAAATGCAAAACTGATGCCACCTGCCACAAAGTGAAGCATGCTAACAAGTAAAAGAGCAACAGGAGAAGAAGAGTGCAAAGGAGAGAGAGAATTGCACTGCAGTGCAGCATCTCCGTTTCAGAGTACAGACATGGTCCAATAAATCATGTGTCATGAAGAGGGGAATGGAGAGACATCATCAGCCCAAAAACTGCTGTCAAACATGCAAACAAGTGTCTATGCACCGATACACCAATGTCATTCTGCTAACAGGGCTATTCATCTTCAACCTGAGCTGCCCGCCCCACATTATTTATTACAGCCAGTCGTGACTTCCCAGACTTAAATATAAAGCATCAATGTAACAAGCTTATCGATCTGCAGAGCATGCAAGATCTTTGGTGCATGTAGGTCATGGAAGAGTTTGAGAATGGGGGGGCAAAAAGATTTAGCTGAACCTGAGAGCGTAGAGAGAGAACAGTGATAACTTTGAAAAGCTACACTTGTCTGGCACATTTAAAGGAGGAAGATGAAGTTTTTTCTCTCATTACAATGGACAGATATTAAAATGTGATGAGATTTCTCATCGTGGCGAAATGCTGTCTTGTGATATTGCCATGACGGGAGTGTGAGGATGAAATTTGGATAGAATATGCCACCGCTAAATTTACATTATGCCTCCAGTCCACTGTTGTTTTGCTTTTTATAGTAATAAAAACCATTTAACGAGCTGCAGAGTCGTACGTAGTGCAACAGGACTCAGAGTTCACTGATCACATGACGAGAGTAAGTGACGTGATGACTGACAAGACCATGGTGGATGATTCGTTGCACGAAGCCTAACATATAATAAATGTCTTACCTTGTAGAATGCGCGCTCAGCACCGCCGCTCCCTATTCAGAGTACACGTGATCGCGAAAGTTAAACGCGCATTCAAACGCGATTTCAAAGCAGCTCCCTGCATGCAAATATCTCCCAATATGAAAGCTATCTTAGGCAAGGCTGTGTAGATGTAACCATCACTTAACTCTGTATCATGCTTGAAGAAAAATGTGGTCTCTATTTGCACTTTGAATATTGAGAGAGTACTTTGATTATGGTTGCACTTATTGTTTGCACTTAAGACTAAGAGACAACTGTTATTCAATTTAATTTATACCGTTTTTGTTAGGAGGTCAAAAGTTGTAGAAGCTCATAAATCATGTACAGTAAGGTCTGAGAGACTCATATGAAATCATACAGGAGAGAAGCCAGTCAGTTGAGTTTGTGGTAAAACCCTTTACAGTGCTTGAGTATTGTCGTCTTTTACTGCATATGATAATTCATACTCAAAAAGTAGAACTGAATTTACAAGGTAATTAGTTAAAACATTTCAAATGCACCTGCAGACTATTTTTCTAGTCATGCATTTCATCATTGAGGATTTCTTAAAAATACTGCGTAAAAATCTCATCTGGTCTCATTCTCGTGAGCTGTCTTGTCACAGCCCTAAATTGGTCACGTGTCTCAAAAGGACTGATAATCACTTCAAAGCTTTTAATGCTGAGAAAAAAATGCATTAAAAATCAATCAAACCATTCAGAACAACGTTGATGATCTTATCCAAGTATTAAACTTAAGATAAATAACCCCTTTGCTCCATTTTTCAATATTTATTATTGCTTTTCATATTATAACATGTACAGACAGCATTATCTAGATCATTCCAGATGTGCCAGTAAATCGAGTTCAGCTGCCAATAAAGTCAAACATCAAAAGCTCAGTTTTACCACACGAACGTCTTCATGGCTGTGACTGTCAAACCAAATTAAATCAATGAAGGAGGATGGCATTTTCCACTGTCATTCTCGGCCGACAGACACCCCTGAGCCTGAGCTTTTTATCCTCGTGTTGTTCTCTACATCTCCTCCTGCTAAGCAAGATTCATTTCTATTAATTTCTCATGCAATTTTAATGGTAAAAGCTACTTGTTGCTCCCTATTAGGTCTCATATGACTAGGCGGATCACAGCGAGTGTAGGGTCTTCACAGTAGGAAGAAAATCAAGTTTTTTGCAGTAAATCAAGACGGCCTACTAAAAAGAGACAAATCATATGAGAAACAATGCAATATGAACGTTTTCTGGATGTTAACGTTATGCACAAGACCAACAAACCAATATGCCACAGCTATGACAACTGAACACAACCTGAAAGAATTGGCTCAGAAAAGCCATCATGCAACATTATTCATTCGGTTCATCAAATAAACACGAAATGCCACAGCAACGAGGGTTAAAAGACAAAGACAGAAGGGAAGCATCTGATTATGCAACCAGCCCCTGAGTCATTATCTCCGTCCACTGGTCAGATGCAAAACTGAGACATTTGTCATTCAAATTCAGTATGGTGGACTAGCGGCACCGCAGCGGACTTTGGTTTCCTGCTTCACATCTCTTTTCAGAGAGGACCTGGAATATTTGCAAGCTTCAAATATTTGCATTAGTGAAAATACTTCTTTCATTTAATTAATGCTTTTTTTGTTATTGTTGCCTAAGCCTCATCGACATGTCACTCGCATAGCAGTTTGATTTCCCGGTAAATACCACAAACAGGTTTCCCACTCAGGAAGACCACTTGTTAACATATACATAAATAAGAGTGACTCATCATATACTATGTAACACTTTTGTAACATCATTGACAGTCACAAACATATAACCTATGAAAACATGAATAAGAATACATAAACACTACCAGTCAAATGTCTCGACACACCTACGCATTATTTATTATTACTATTTTCCACATATTAGAATAGCTTCATAACTACAAGAGGTACATCCTGGGATGCTTTTCAAACAGTACTGAAGGAGTTCACATGCACGCAGGACACTTGTCAACTGCTTTTATTTGACTATCTCATCCAACACCACTCATACTTCCATGAGATCAATAAAATACCTGTATTATTGTGCGTTTAAACAGATGATCTAGGTAGTTCGGGGCACAATGGCCTACAACTACTCTAATACTAGCCGCTTTTCCACCGTCATGCCCAATGGTTTTAAGAATTTAAAATTAAAAGAAATTAACAACACATCCTCATATTCACTGATCTCTGATGTCTGTCTTCTCATTGCTCTGGTTAAAATAGTAAGCGATAAGAATATCAACTAACATAACATATAACGTAAGGCACTATCAGCATGTTATTGTGTAATGCAAGGAGGCAATGTGAGCGAAAGAAGTCAGGAGAGAGAGAGAAACCACTGAAGCATATCCTCACTTGGGACTTCAGACACAAAAGTAAGTAAAAATTAAAGTTAATCAAAATCTGGGGCTGACTGCCGTGTTCCCATGGTGCCTTCACAGCTCACACTTCACACATTACAGCAAACGCCTTTTCTCCAAAAGCGCAGAGTGGGAAAAAAGCATGCTTTCACTTAGGTACCTGAGGTTATTTGGGCATATGCATTCATCAAACCACAACAAAAGCGCATTTGTACGACACGCTGTCTGACAAAGAGTTTAACTGTTCAGGTGACTAACAGAGAAAAGCAGACATAACGGCCAGTGATAAAGAACAAAGAGCTGTCTTTGACTCAGATAAGAAAAAAGGAAGAACAAGATCCTTATTTAACTTCATGGTGATTAAAATGTCCTCCTAGAGGGTCTGTGGTGTTTTCTAGATGCTTATTCAAAGAATTACTCCGTTTGGACCCTCAAAAATGGCCCTTTTCCAAAGCTGAAATGATGACATTAAGAATTTCTGACCTTTTGGCAATGCTTAAACTGGCTGAAAGCTACATAAAGCATTGAGAAAACTCACCTATCTTCTGGTTGAAGATTTTGTCAAAGGCCAGTTCGTCCCTTTCCTCCAGGTACTTCTGCATGACACTCCGAATACTGCGAGAAAATGGGTAAAAATAAAGAGATGACTTTAGTTCAAAACTTTATATGCAAAACAAACACCATCCAAACCCCACACCAGCTAAAACCCAGAAAGGCATCTGGATTTGAGTCACTGAGGTGAAGTCAGCCTCCCATGCTGCCCTTCCACCTCGATCCCGGCCTTAGTTTAGGTCTCTCCACAACCACCTGCTCAATTCTCTGCCTGTCGCTTCCCAAAGGAGGGCACAGCCGTGCTGCCCTGGGAGAGGGTGTTAATGAGCAGCAAGTTTGGGAGACTGAATCAATTAGCACCCCCTCCAAGGGCTCATTATCACCCAACCACAGCCCCACAGAGTCAGAGTGCAGGTCAGGGGAGATAGAGGTGTTCCCAAAACATGCTCCTGCAGTCCTGGACCAGACACAGACTCCCCTGTAGTGAGTGACCTGACACATTATGGCAAATGGACAGGGCTGCTATCAGGATTGCTATTATAAATAGGGTTGTACAATCAATGATATATTAATACTCATTACATTTTTATAATAATTTAGTAGGCAATAAAAAAAATTAAGCAATATTGTGAATATCGCGAAGAAATCATGCAATCTGTATTTGGCCGTTAAGTTTCCTAAAGACAGTGTGCAAAAATGCCATTGGAAACTTTCATCCGTTTAAATGAATCAATTCATGGCTCTAATTCAACAATTCATTTTGATAATTATACAAAAATGTTCATTAAAATGAAAAATAAAAAAAATCTATTTTGTGGTCAGTAAAATAATATATACTTTTATTCAGCAACAACACATTACATTGATGGTGGCAAATGCATTTATAATGTTACAAAAGTTTTCTATTTCAAATAAATGCTGTTCTTTTGTACCTACTATGCATCAATCCTAAAAAAAAAAATTACTGTTTCCACAGAAATATGAAGCCACATGTTTCTTGAGCAGCAAATCAGAATATTATAGAATGATTTCTGAAGGATCATGTGACACTGAAGACTGGAGTAATGATGCTGAAAATTCAGCTTTGACATCACAGGAATAAATTAGATTTTAAAATATATTAAAATAGAAACCAGTTTGTAACGTAGTTCGTAAGTACGGGAAGGAGGAGGCGGGAACCGGCGAACATTCAATAAAACTTTAATATAAAATAAACAAAGAACAAAACGAAAGTAATGCCGGCAGACCCTCGCGGACGTCTGCCGGCCACACAAACATAATAAAACATAACGTAAAGTCCAGGCCTGGTCCTCTCTCGTCCTTCACTGTCGTCGCTCCTCCTTTTATGCTCCTGGAGCTCCTCCGTGAGAGACTCGAGGCCGGCGTGCCTCGCAGGTGATGCTCGTTATCACTTGCGTCACCGGCCTCGCGCCGTTCCCTCACGGCTCTCGCCCGCCCTGCTCGTCACACAGTTCTTTTAAATTGTAATAATATTTCACAATATTACTGTTTTTCCTTTATTTGTGATCAAATAAATGCAGCCTTGGAGAGCATTAGAGACCTTTCAAAAACATAAAAAATCGTATTAACCCCAAACCTTTGAACAGTAGCATACAAAGCTAAATACTAAGGGTGTGACGAAAGATCTCGTGAGATTAAAATGTGATGAGATTTCTCATCGAGGTCTCGTGAAATTGCCATGACGTAGTGTGAAGGTGAAATTACATTTACATTAAACGTAATTACAATACGTTTACATTACGCCTCCACTGTCATTTTGCTTTTCATAGAAATAAAATCCATTTAATTCAGTTGGATAACGCTTCAATGCCATCTAGCTCATCCAACATGAGCAGCAGAGTCGTACATAGTGCAGCAGGAATCAGAGTTCACTGATCACGTGACGAGAGCATGTGATGAGATGACTGAAAAGGCCATGGCAGAGGATTCGTTGCACAACAGAGCCTAAGCGTCTTACAAAAATGTCTTATCTTGTAGAAAGCGTGCTCAGCACCACTGCTCCCTACTCACAGAGTACGCGCGATTGTGCACAATTTCATACTCAGAAAGTAGAACTGAAATTACATTCATTACAAGATGATTAGTTATTTCAAATGCATCTACAGACTATTTTTCTAGTCATGTATTTCGTCATTGAGGATTTCTTGTTTATTAGCATGCATTTGTTATGTTGATGCATATAAAATAAAATAATTTAATATTTAGTCTATTTCATGCATTAAACATGCTGAAAACCAAGTCATTCAAGTCATTTCTGAGCCGATACATAAATAGAGCTATATCGGCTCAATATAGGCTTAAAAGCAACATTTTAGCGCCCTGCCCTAGTAAATGACCTGACACATTACCGTAAAAACCAAAAGCTGATATCTGGAGCGCTTATAAACCATACACTTGAGTGGCTGAAACCTCAAGCCTGCGATGAGCCCTTTAAAGACATAAACAACTTCTCATTTATTAATGACTACATGTTTTACTCATGCAGCGCATTCATATTTTATCGCCTGGCCTACATTATTATGACACATTAACTGGCCTTTAGCATCTCAAAAGTGGTAACTAGTTCAAAACCACTGTCTAATGGATGCGATTTAAAATGCAGGATTGCACCCGTGCAAGAGAAATTACATTCAACCACAACATCCTCGACCCCTTGGTGCCTGTCTCTCTCTCTCTGGATTCAGACACATTCATCTCTTTCTCTGTCTGTCTGCAATCGCATCAGTTCCGTCCCACAGTCCAACGTCTACGTGACTGAAACAATCTCCAGTCTCTTCCACTCGTCTCGCTGTCAAACAATCCTGCCAGCTCCTCAAACACTTCCAGTCATGCTGTCAAAATCTCACCTCTCTGCCAGCGGGCTCGCGACTGGCCCGAGGAGAATGTAGCAGAGCCGCGCTATCTCTCTCCGCCGCTACTTTCTCTGCTGGCAAAGGACAAAGTACCTTCTATTTATTAACAAACGTCTTTATTGTACCATCAGCTTATGTTTTTATGCACACTGGATCATTACCGCTGCCAATATGGGATATTGATATGGTTCTCTTACGCCACAGTAGCTTACGGAATAACAACATACAAGCAGTCGAATGTCACAAGGAGAGTTTGATGTTAAACGGCTTGTGTTAGTCAGAAGGTGCAGCTGGGAGTGGCACAAAGCTTATGGAGCCCGTAATAATGCTAATGATGGGGACACTGATGTCAATGGCTAATGCTTTCACTCGATCTGTGGTAATGCTGCCCTGCTGCGGACTACAGTAATCCCTCAGAGCAAACAGAGACGCTAAAGCAGACTAATCACAATGAAGAGCGGATGTATGGTTTACCATTTGTCGAACGGAAAAGCCAACCCGTTATCGTTTCAGATTCATACCGCGCATTACCACATCATCCGGGGAGGCTAAATAGCCCACCGGCACATGCATCAATTCGGCCCAGAGAGAGACGTTTATATTAGCCTTGGCGTAGGAAGGAAGATGATTAACCGTAAATGAATCTCACTGTGAGTTTACTGTGGCTCTGTTCTGATGCGGGCCAGCTCATTCTTCAAAAACGCCTGGTTGAATGCTTTCGCAGGTCTATATGTTGTGTTTACAATGGTGACAATCACTAAGGATCAGCTGTATAAATAACTGGGAGGCAATCTGAAAGATTCAGTAATAAAATTAAGCATTTACAGGATTAGTTCACTTCAGAATTAAAATTTCCTGATAATTTACTCACCCCCATGTCATTCAGGATGTTTATGTCTTTCTTTCTTCAGTCGAAAAGAATTTAAGGTTTTTGAGGAAAACATTCCAGGATTTTTCTCCATATAGTGGACTTCAACAGTTTCCAATGGGTTGAAGGTCCAAATTTCAGTTTCAGTGAAGCTTCAAAGGGCTCTACACGATCCCAGACGAGGAATAAGGGTCTTATCTAGCGAAATGATCGGCCATTTTGTAAAAAAAATAAATAAAAATGACATACTTTTTAACCACAAATGCTCATCTTGCACTGCTCTGCGATGTGCCACGGATTACGTAATCACGTTGGAAAGGTCACGTGTGACATAGGCGGAAGTACCGAGCAAGTATTTACAAAGCAAACGTGCAAAGACAATGTCAAATGCCCTTTACAAAAAAAAAAAAAAACAACGATGATGGACGGTTTTGAAGTTGGAGAAAATGAGATGGAGTTTTACACCCTAAAGCGGTACTTCCGCCTACGTCACGAGGGACCTTTCCAGTGTGATTACGTAATGTGTGGCACATCGCAGAGCAGTGCAAGACGAGCATTTATGGTTAAAATGTTTTTTTGGTTTTTTTTGGGGGGGGGGGGGGNNNCCCTTATTTCTCGGCTGGGATCGTGTAGAGTCCTTTGAAGCTGCATTGAAACTGCAATTTGGACCTTCAACCCATTAGTAACTGTTGAAGTCCACTATATGGAGAAAAATCCTGGAATGTTTTCCTCCTAAAAATCTTAATTTCTTTTTAACTGAAGAAAGAAAGACAAACATCTTGGATGAAATTTTAATTCTGAAGTGAACTAATCCTTTAAAATGCATGAAAGATTTTTTTGGATATTCGACTATATTTTAGTTTATCACAAACAAAAATTTCTTTAAAGCTCAATGTGGCACTGTTTTAAACTATCAGCATGCTACGAAACAAAAGTCATGAACACTGAGGTTAATGCATGCAACTTTACATTTAACTAACAATTAAAGCAACAAGTTAAACAAAATTATGATATCTTTACCAATGTTTGGAGACTGGTACATTGTAAAGTTAAGTGCATCAATCTGGACACTTTGAACCAAAGTGTTTTAAGCAAATTGAACAGAATAAAGCCTTTGCACTGACTTGTAACTGGACTTTAAAGCGGACTCAAAACCTCTTTTTAGTTGTGATAGTGTATTAGTCCACATCACATTCACACTGGTGTTTTTTAAGAAGCCAAACAACTTGAATATAATAACAATAGCAATACATTATATTAATATTATCACCACCATAAGGGCCTGAATTTCAGAACGTGAATAATTTCCAGGAGTTTTGCGTTTATAATGCAGGAAATTCTGCAAACAATTATGCACTATAGCATGTTGGTTGAATGAGTAATTTATTCCACACAAATCATCAGATCAAATCATTAATTTCTGTGAGACGTAATTTCAAAAAACAGCGTGAGTGATTCAACAGTACCATGTCTTCTCTCTCTCTCAAAATGCGCAAATGACTTCACATCAGCACATTGCCTCTGTACTGCAAACGAGCTGTGATAAAAGACTTTCACTCGCATTAAGTTTATCATTTGCATATCTTTTTAAGTCTTGCCAATTTAAGCATTTAAGTGATTTCAAACCATTCAATACTCGCACTCTCTCTGAGACGGTTTTCTGTGCGCTCACACTCAAAGCACACACACGAAACTGCCTCTCAGACTTGCAACTACCAAATTGAGTTCTTTTCACGGTTTATTGCACTTTCAAAATACCAGTCTTAACAAGTATCCACGTAAACACAGCTGGTTTTGTCATAAGTGAATGTAAACTTAAGACTGTTTTTCTTGTCAAGTAGTCGTCGTTTATTCAAGCGATTATTCGACTAATCGCTTTTATATTAATAAACCATATAAATCATAATAATGAGACTTTGATCGCCTTTATACATACCTGCAAACTCCAAAGTAGGGAAAAGGTGACGTTTACAAAGTAAATAGTAGTAGGAGGGTCTGGGGGCATCCTCCCCCTTGAGAAAATTGTGATTTTAACATATAAACTAAGCATTCTGGTTCACTCCCACAAGAAAATAAATGGAAAAAACAACATTTGCTGCAAGTAAAAAAAATAAAATAAAATAAAATAAAACATTTATTGACACTAAGGCTGGGCATTGACACAAATTTCACAACTGGATTCGATTTTGATTCAGAAGCTTGCGATTTGATTTAGATTTGATTACCTTCAATTCAAATATGATTAATTTGGGGCCTATCAGGTACAGTACATGGCAAATTTCCTCAAAGAAAAAATATCTCTCAAATAATACTGATAATAATAATATTAATATTTAAATAAATAATAATAAACTATACAGGGAACCACAGCTGGTACATCATTATAATATTAAAGGTTATAATTAATTGATTTGTAAGCTACTTGCATATAAATTACACAAAGAAGTTTTTATAATAATGTTATAATACATTTTTAATGACATAATTGTGTTTCTACTCATTTATAATATCGGCCTAAACATTTAAATGATGGCCGTCATAAAACGGTTTTATACATGCAGTATTGAAGCACATGTTAAGTACATGAATATGCAACGGCCTATAGTCACAGTGGATATATATATCAAAATGCTCCTCTCTAAGTTCATTTTTGTAGCTGACTAACAAGTTTTTTGACATTGAATGGCTTTTCTGAGGTAAATGTTACGGTAAATGTGACATTTTTACAAGCTATTTTATTGCCGCTTTTCCACGGTTGAAACAATCATTGATCGATTAACGTTACATATGACATGATACGGATTTCAGTAAGTTGTACTGTATCTTTCAACATCCCTTCGGTATTCATTCATCCAACATCCATTTGTGTTTATTTCATGTTGTAAAGCGGAAGAGATGATCAGTTCACATGCGCTCTGCCTCTGTTTGAACTGAAGCGCTACAGCGATGTGTCAGTCACACCCACTGAGAAGCGCGACATGAAGCCGCTGCTTATAGAGCGCGTGAGGACTGAACTGAGTGCTTTTTGATGCCTAATTGGGCTTGAACGCTTAAATACACATACCTATGTGCCAAAGTGACCACGTATTTGCAAGTAAACAGAGCCATTTATGTCTTAAGTGAAGTTACAGTTGAGAAAGACAAGGCTCGAGTTAATGGATTGGTGCAGTCAGTCTTAAAGGGACAGCATCCAAATTTACCTGCAGTCATTATTAACGCTAATCAAATAACAAAAAAGAGAGAAAATCTCTCACTGCTTGCTTTTGTAACTTTAATAAGAATAAATGTATATTTAATTTACACAGTAAAGACTATGCATTGTTTTTTATACCTTTGATTACTTTATAAATTTTCTAGTGCTTGAAGTTTTTTCATGTAGGTCTATTTCATCTGTCTTTGTTCTATTGTAGTTTGTCTTCTTTGCTCTTTCCTTATCACAGTTTATTTGTCTTCAGTAAGCTAGAGAGCTTTTTAGCCTAGTATACATTTTTTTTAATTATATTGAAATTGATGATAATTATGAAATTTCAATGATATGGAAAATGTTGATGTCATAAAAATCTTATTTAAAGTAAAAATAACTATATTGTGATATATATCGTTATCGCGATATAAAAATACTCAAATCTTGATATAAGATTTTGGTCATATCACCCAGCCCTAAATCGAAAATATCGAATCGGAATTAAATCGGGACATCTGTATCGATGCGCAGTCCTACTTAGCACACAGAGCAAGTGGATATTCTTGTTTTTTCTCAACATGAACGTGAAACAATATAAAAACAATAACCATTGGCTGACTCAAGTGTATATGTGTGTTCTTTACGATAATCGAAGACCAAATAATATTCAAATACAATATTTTTGAAAAATGCCCATCCCTAACGAAAACAATACCCATTTTATTTTATTTAATTAATTACTTTTTTGTGGTGGGGCCACAAAATTTGAACCACTGACCCAGCAGAAAAAAAATCCTAAGTGTTGAGCCCTGAGCTGCACTGAGAGATCACTAATCACTTTTAAGTGTTATATAAACTTTAAAAACATTCCAACTACTGCAATTCCACGAATGCACAGTCTATATCGAGACACGTTCATGTAAACTGTACAATAAAACCTTTGTGTTGAACTACAGGCTTTACATTGTAAACTGACAGTCATATCACCATAGTGATCCCATTAGATGAACAAACTATGAAATCTGAAATACCATTTCCTTTTGCTTCGGCCTCGGTTTGTTACCAAAAGCAGGTTTAAACAACATTTACAGTGTTCACTGTTCAGTCTCCCGATAGGATTGTAAACGGCCAAATAACTACATAAAAAGTGACGGCATAGCCAATTTATCACTTTTACGGTTTTCGGACAGTGGCAATAAAAAAAAAATCCAATAGACACAAGAGACTTTAACATGATATCCGAGAGAACAGGTACAATCAACTCCAACAAAGACCATAATTATAAATATAATAAGTCTATCTAGTTATGTTTAGTATGGGTCTAGTGTTTCCATTTGATTCCTGTATTCACTTTCGCAAGTATTGTTGAATGCCTAGCTAATGTCAAGTGTTTCATGTACATGAATTGATTCAATAATCTGTCGGTTATTTCATCAATTAATCGAATGGAAAATATCAGCAGACTGAATGTTACGAGATGAGAAACATTGGAAAACACATTTATACTCCATTACAATAGATACTGTTGTCTTCCAAGTTTCCAAGGTCTAACCATTTAAAATAGTCACACAAAACCCCAACAAAGGGCATTTGTATGCCTTATTGAGTATGCAAGTCCAAATGTGAAGCCAATATTAGAATTTCGACCTGTTTACAGTGAATATCACCCTCAACCTGGTGCAAATCTACAGGTGATAAGAGCCATTGATTCACATGGGGGAATTTTCCCAACAGGCCTCAGTAAGTGCTGAACAACCTCAAAAACACTAAACACAGCACAAAATGGGTGACACAGGCTTTTTAACACAAGAATACACCAATAATTAGGATTGACCCAACGCTTAGAAAAAAGTACTGTGGTGTTACCATGATAAAGTGCCCGTCTCAGAACAGACCTAACTATAATATACCATGGTTTTTGCATAGCACTCTAAAGTAATTAAATAATATGGCATTACTAAAGTACATCTCCAAATAAACGAGTAGCTCATCCGAAAATACCAGTACTTTTTCTGTAAACGAAAGCAAGAATGAGAGGCCATTACTAAAGATGGTGACAGGGAATTTCTAACGTCAAATTACACGAATGTTCAGTCAAAATACAGGGAAAATGAATAACCCAATATGTTGACATGTCAACCCGCCGCTTCACAATAAAATATTAAGCATAATGTGTTTGAATTAACTGTCTGACAGACTCGTTTTTACTTACCTGGGTTCGGGAAGGATGATTTTCTTGCTCGCCCGGGCCGCTGGAGTAGATTTGCTCTTCTCCATCGCCATCAGGTAGCTGACATCGGCGAGAACCGCTTCGAGGTCCGCCATCTTCGAGCCCTCTGGGTCGAACCGAGTCGCTAACGGTACCAGAACCAGCCGTGAGGGGGACGTGAGGGAACGATGATGTTGCGCGCTCGCGCGCGGGCGGGTGGAATCAGCACGAGACGAGCGCGGGAGCTGTGGTGGTGATGATGATGATGAAGATGATGTACGAGAGAGGCACGAACATCTATTCCAGCCTCAGTTGTTTTATTATCTTGTTTCGCACCCTAAAAGGCTCTCAGAAAACAACCA
>RJVU01007007.1:1280503-1299583 GCA_003731715.1 Anabarilius grahami
TTTATATTTACAAACTTTTATTTTAGATGTGATTAATCATGATTAATCGCATCTAACATAAAGTTTGTGTGTGTGTATATATATATATATATATATATATACACACAGGTGTTGCATTCACAAACTTTTATTTTAGATGCAATTATTCGCAATTAATCACATCTAACATAAAAGTTTGCATATATATATATATATACACACACGTTACATTTACAAACTTTTATTTTATTTTAGATGCGATTAATTGTGATTAATCGATTTGACAGCACTAATATATGTATATTAGTATACACTAGCATTAAATTCAAACTATTTTCACAGTAAATTTTGCAAATACTTACAAAAAATGACAAGTGACATCAATTTAAACATGAGATTTTGAAATGGAAGACTGAAATGGCATTTTCTTGTAAAACATTCTCCAATAATCTTTGAGAAATCATTTTTCTCAGTGTACTAAAGTTCGAGCTCGCAAAAAAATACTTTTTTCAGAGGCTAAAAAAAGTGCAAAAAAAGTGCTCAGTGCAAAGATAAACATTTTCGATTCACATTGCCATCAGTGTAAAATAACACTTGCGGCATCAGTTCGTATACAGGACCATGAGCATTTCATTTCAGACCATCCTAATACATCAAAACTTCTTAAGTGACCTGCCTGCTCAAAAAATGATTTGTTAAACAAACCCCTGCTGACCAAGAATCACTATAACTATAACTCATACCTAGGGTTAGCGATATTAACAAACTAATAACCCTAAACTTCTGGTACTTAACTAGCACGGTTTGTTATACAACATGAATGATAAGTGGACTTCTAAGGGTAAGACCCGAGACACATCTAGAGAATAGAGAATTGGCATTTTTTGACTAAGAAACCTCTGAGAATATCCTAGCAATCACCTAGAAACTCCCTAGCAACCTCCTAGAATACCTCAACATGCGTAGAACTATTTAGAACTGTAGCAAATGCATAGCAACACCCTGGCAACCATCATTTCCATGGGTACACCTCACATTTTCTTCAGAAAAAAACAAAAATCTAATTTTGATGTTGCTTTTGGCTTTATAGAGCTGTTTTTCCAGTGTGTGTCTGTGTGTGTGTGTGTGTGAAAGGTCAAATAATGGTTTGTGTGACCCTTCTCCCTAGACATGGAGTCACGGTTAGACAAAATATTTGCCACAAACCTTGGGAATTACGTAAACTATCGTACAAAGACTTTGGAGAAAACACTCACGCTCCGCTCTCCACTCTCAATGAGCGCACGGATTCGAAACCGAACTCCATGACATTGCAGCACTCTGAGGTGAACTCATGGTGACGACCCTGGAAGCACTCCTCGTCGTACACGATGATCTGGAAGACAGAGGTTGGTCACCTTTAAAGATTTCAAGGGCACAATTAAAGACTTGCATGTTGGGGAAAAGATCAAATGGGATGTGAACTGCTATAAAAGTTCAACACCGGGAATCATACCATTGAATTATAGCAAAACCTTCCAGATAATGCACTTGTAATCATTATGCAATCTTTTTGGACTTATGTAAGATTCTTTGGAAAACAGAAACTTGTTTTGCAGATCTTGATGAGTGACAGCTCTGACAAGCATACCTTCCAATGGCCAGAGAACTTGGTGCAATGGTGAGTCATCTCGTCTGCTTGAAAACAAAGAGCAAGTTGGTACAAGTTGCAGATTAAACATAATTAGTCTGTTAACCTGCGCTAAAGGGAAACACATGCCAAAATCATATCTCACAATCACGCTAACACACAGCAGAATGCAGGTGAGCAGCTAAATGAGATTTTGCATCAGCAGAAATTTGACTAAATTGACTCTTTTTTGAGTCATTCTCTAGTTATCGGACTAAACTGGAAGGCCTCTCTAAAAGAAGCCGAGGCCGGTGGAGGTATAAACGTATGAGGGAGTTGTGGGGACAGACAACGGGCCCGTAGCGGAGAAGAACTCACCTCGCTTCGATGCCCTTGGGACGTCCTGATGTGAGAGTGAAAGCTGGGCATGTGCATCCACCCTTTTAAAGCCTCCCCTGGCAAAGGTCCCATTAAAAGCCCCAGCTCAGCAGCGAGGGAGGGGCCTGCCATTGTCCAGCTGACAAAGGAGGGGTTAAAACTATACAGCTGGAGAAGTGCAAACGCCACACTATCCCCGCCGGGCCAATCTCTGCGCCCAGGCCTGAACACTCGGACCCGGATACACACGAGTCACATGTTAAGGGCCGACACGGTGTCATGCGCAGGGAGAGATGTGGTGGTCTTGGCCCCGTTCCATTATGATGCTCTTGTTGTGGCTCGGTGAATGCGTTAAAAAGAATGATTGACTGCAGGGGAGGTCACTGCATGTCTTCTGTGATGATATGAAGATGTCAAGAATTTACAGTAATAAAAAAAATTCAATTATTCAAATGTTTGCAGTGTTCCCCTTGTTTTGTGCCCCAGAATAATTTGGTAAATATACAGTATAGATATCCTTTGAATATGTTGAGAACCATTATGAATTTAGGTCACTAATTTTTAATATTTTCACATAATGGAAAAAGTTGCAGGAAAAATCCATTTACACACTTAAAAAAACATTTAAAAAATAAACATGCTAAAGACGAATATTTATTAATGCTCTTATTTATTCTAGATTTTTCTTTTCGGACAAACCCATTTGACCTAAATGAATTACTTAAAGTAACCCCTATTATTTTAAATAATGTTAACATTTCAAAACGTAATGGAAGATGGAAATGCAATGTAAATCTAATGGATTTTACAAAAGCAGGTTCACTAGCAAATATTTGAAGTCGGCAAGATGTTTTAATGTCATCATTTTCTTATGCTCACCAAGCCTGCATAATTTGATTAAAAAAATACAGAATATTGTGAAATATTATTACAATTTATAATAACCATTTTCTATTTGAATATATTTTATAATGTAATTTATTCCTGTGATGGAAAAGCCGAATTTTCAGCATCAGTCTTCAGTGTCACGTGATTTGCTGCTCAAGGAACATTTCTGATTTTTCTGAATTTATTTGAAATAGAAATCTTTTGTAACATTATAAATGTCTTGATCAATTTAATGTTTCCTTGCTGTACAAAAGTATTAATAAAAATCTTACTGACCCCAAACTTTTGAATGATAATGTCTGTTATTGCAATATTATACATGTCTTGCATTTATCTTGTCATTAGATATGTTTTTATTTATATAACTCAGAACTGGCATTTCCATAGCCTCACAAACCCCCTGCAGTTCCATCTCCATCCCCTAGGGAAGCCCTGGCAGAAATGATCTAACCACTCTGTTTTTATCAGTAAACACAGAATTCTGGCATTTGTAAGCATTGCAAATAAAGGAAATTTTAACGTAAAATTAAACAAAAAAAAATGTGACTGTGACAAAACAACTCTAATAATAAACCTTTTATTTGTACATAGCACATTTCGTTACACTTGGGGAATAAAATGCAGCTCAAGTTCATGTCAGAAAAAAACAACATTTACTACCAGTATATAAAATAAGATAGATAAAAACAGTAAAAGCCATCTATAAAGCTAAATCATGTTAAGGTTTGTAGGCTGCTCCTATTTTTCAAAGGTTATTTCTAATCATTCAGTGAGTCAGTAAGGAGAGATACATTGCACTTGTTACAGGGCTATTGCAGCATTCATTTTAGAAGATTGCAGCCATATCTCATAGCGCAGGTTCAAAGAGTGCCTGTGAGATTCTGTGGAACTCATGTGGGATCCTTCTATTGCATAACAAGCTCATTCTCCATCTGCTATCACATATAGTACATTTAAAGACACAAGCATGCTTTAAAATACCATTTAAAATGTAATATTAATCCTAGAAATCATGAGAAACAGAATGATACCCAATCCTTTTAGGCATAATATTACATTTGCAAACTGGTAACAAACTAGAATATAGATTTTTTTTATGGTATATAGAGANTGTTCTGGTGACTGATTCATGTAGCCTACATGTTCAAACTGTCAGATCTTTCCAGAGAAAGATGTTCAATCAGAAGGTAAAACAGTCGTTCAGTTTCACTTGAGTATGAACTTTGTCTTCGATGTGTCTTCTAAAGTGAAAATGAAAATGTCTCTTTAATAGAAGTTCTTGTATTTTTTTCATGAGTGGCTCCCTTTCAATTCATGAGTGTAAATAGGCCTTGAATAGGCCGAATGTCACATGAACAAACAGGAAAAGTCTCATTGCATCCGCTTGATGGAGAAAGTGTTAACAGAATGAATGATTATATTATATGTACATTTTGTTGTTCTTCAACAATGTTAGTAAACATTTAGAATGCGTTTGAAATCAGAGTGTAACTCTGATGCAAAAATCACAGAGTGTATTTCTTGTGAAACAGTCAGAGAGCATGTTAGAGAGCAGAGTAGAGCGGATTAGCATCACGTGACCTCTGACCTGTGTGCATACCTTTCGTCCATATGTAGCCTATAGCATAGAGTGCTGGCTAAAAGAGGAAAGTGCTATTGTCAGGGCTTTCCATTGACAGTAAAGTGCTTACAGGCACTGCGGGGAGAGCCTTCTGGGCTATGCGATGACCCTGCGGCTTTGGCACGGGCAAACTCTGATGACGACGTGTTTCTATTGTACGCCGAGCGCCTCTGTACTCCCCTTGCCAGGGTATAAAAGTTAGAGCACTGGTCAGAGGGGGCCAGCACGAGCCAGCCATCCCAGCACAGCTGTACTCAAGCAGGTAAGAGCCCAGGTGAAATGGATACAGCAAAAGCTGTTCTACAGCTGGGAGTCCCTTCACTATTATCTCATGGATGTAGTAGGAAATTCACTTATTTTTCTGTTTCGGTTTTTGTGGGATTGAAGGCAGCCATTTGAAATGCAAAGCCCAAACCCAACCATCCCTAACATTCAACCCCTGTCCCACAACACCAGCCCCATTGGATATTTTGGAGTATATGCACCAATTTCCAGCCTCACGACCTTTCCCACCCTTTGCTCTTTCTCCCACAGACATTCTTGAACCCCTTCACCATGTCTCAGACCACCAAGTCCGCTTCCAACCAGGGCACTGATGCCAAGGACAAGGGAGCTCCTGCCCCTGCCGCCACCAGCAAGGCTTCCAAGACCGGAGACCCCGGATTCAAGGGTAACTACAGAGTAAGTATCTGCGTTCAGCTGGTTTGAGGGACTGGATTTTGGCTACAGACATTTAAGTAATGTTGTGATTAGCATGAAACCTACACTCTTAAAAATGGTTCCACGAATACCCTTTAATATCCATTGCCAAAAAAAGGTTCTTTATAGTGGACATAGTTCTTTAGATTATTAAAATGTTCTTTTAAGAACTGTGGGGAATCAAAATGATTCTTCTGCAGTCTTAAAAATAAAAGTTCTTCATTTGCATATATGGTTCCATAAAGAACCTTTAACATCAATGGAACCTTTATAGTTTTGTCATATAGATTCTTTAGATTATTAAAATGTTCTTCACACTAAGAAAAGTGGTTCTTTTAAGACGGTTCCCAAAAAAGTTCTTCTATAACAGGGGTGTCCAAAGTCAGTCCTGGAGTCCTCGCTCCAACTTACCTCAATACACCTGCCTGGAAGTTTCTAGCATGCCTAACAAGATCTTGATAAGCTGGTTCAGGTGTGTTTAATTGGGGTTTGAGCTAAACTTTGCAGGACGGTGGACCTCCAGGAGCAGGATTGGACACCCTTTTTCTATAACATCCCTGCAAAAACCTTCATTTTTAAGATGATTAAAGACTATCAATGAAGTCTAAAGTCTAAGTGAGTGGGATACCTGCTCATGGTCCACATCTTCTTCTCTTGCAGATCTTCCTGTTCGACCAGGAGAACTTCCAGGGCAGGATGATGGAGGTCCAGAATGAGTGCATGAACGTTTGTGAACGCGGAATGGACAGAGTCCGCAGTATCATTGTTGAGTGCGGCCCGTAAGTCACTGACCAATGGATTGCATCTAATGTGGATGGGAAAAGCATAGAGGCAGTGTTATTTTTGGATCATTATTATAGCTTTTATTCATTTGGTTGGTACCAAACTCATGCTGTCATCCCTCTTTTTTTCCATCCACTGTCTGGTACACATCTCTCCCCGATGTGCATGTCTTCAGCTTTGTTGCCTTCGAGCAGACTAACTTCCGTGGCGAGATGTTCATCCTGGAGAAGGGCGAGTATCCTCGCTGGGACACCTGGTCAAACAGCTACCGCAGTGATTGTCTCATGTCCCTCAGACCCATCCGCATGGTATGACACTTTGAGGGCCATCGAAACTTCTCCTTTACACTAGCTGAATTCAAATGCATGTTGCTAATTTGCGGTAATGCGTACAGGACCCCATGGAGCACAAGATCTGCCTGTTTGAGCTGTCCGACTTCAAGGGCAACAAGATGGAGATCCAGGAGGATGACGTGCCAACCCTGTGGGCGCATGGCTTCTGTGACAGAGTGGGCAGCGTGAGAGTCCCCGGTGGAGCGTGAGTAACAAATCCAAACGAACAGCAATAATATCCCCTCTTGTACACATTCTGAATGACTCTCTTCCTCTTTTTGAAGTTGGGTGGGATACCAGTACCCCGGCTACAGAGGATACCAGTATCTGTTTGAGTGCGGCGACTACAGACACTACAACGAGTTTTGCGCCTTCCAGCCTCAGATTCAGTCCATGCGCCGTGTGAGGGACATGCAGTTCCATCAGCGCGGCTGCTTCAATCTGACCGCCGCTAAACAGTGAACTCACCTCGCTGCGGTCTTGCAGCACAGCAACTAGCCTTCTCATGGCACTTTTTATCCCCGAACCTCCCCCTTTTCTCTGACTTCTCCCACCCAGAATAGATTCATTTAAATTGTCCAGGACATCTAACTGACTTTTTATGATGCCAATAATAAACATGTTTTGGAAAAACAAAAAAAGCTGACTGGCCTTGTTACTCTTTCTTAACTTTATCATTAGCATTAATCAGTAACATTGAAGAAAACAACACAAATACACAATTCATTTGGCTAAAAACATAAAAATTCCCTAATATTCAAAATCTTTTTTATTTTTGCTATTTTGTGTAAAAACAAACAAACCAAAAATCTCAAATCATTCAAATAAAATATAATATAGGGTTAATAATATGTTTTAAATGTATATATAAATAATAAATCAAATAAACAATTATCTAAAACATTGTAATATAAATATGTATTTATAAATAATTATTATAAAATAACATAATTATGTAAATTTAAATATTATAATATTATGTTTAATGTAAACTCAAATCATGATAAAATTTGAAGTGCCATGTAAATACTGTAATATTTTGGTCTACTGTCTTTAGTATTGCAATATATGCAATTTTTTATTTTATTGAAATGCATCTTGCTTTATGGTTTCATCTTGTTTAATCATAAAAAAAGAGTGAAACTTGTTTTACCTAGACAGTTCGAATAAATATAAATGAATACAATGATCATGTAAAATTAAAATTTATATTTAATTTGCTTTAAAAAAAAACTCAAATAAGTAATTTGGTCTAATGTATGTAAGCCAATTATTGATAATTAGTACTGCAATATTTTACTAAGATTTCAAACCTTAATTTAGTTACACATTTCAAATGCATATAAATGAATATACTAATATAAAATGAAAATGCATATTTATTTTTTAAAACAATAAAATAATAACATCAGCGTGACGTCATGATCACATGATACCACCACTCGCACACCGCTTCCTGTTTGCTGTTGCGAAAGCAGACCCTTTAGAGCCAAGATGGCGGCGCTTTTCAAAGCACGGAGAGGTCAGTAGTGTTACTGATTATTACTGTATGTTTACGCCAGTGTCATTCACAGCTCACGAGCGACTCTGTGTGCATGTAATATATCGCTGGATGCATTTGCAGCCGCTTTCAGTAAAGGGACGAGTGCAGAATGATTCTCAGCACATCAAAATGCACAAACATTTGTACGTTTGTGTCTAAATCACTTTTGGAAATTGAATAATATTAACATAGAATATAATTATTCCCTCTATATGACGCTGTTTCGACTAGGTCTTTAACTAGGTCAAGACAATAAACTAGTGAATGAATAGAATAAGGAAAATTATGTGCTTACCTTATTAAACTTCACTTGAAATTGATTCTCCATGATGAGGCAAACACGTTAAATTACAAAAGAAATGTCAGTTTGATGTGTTCGTGTTATTTTAGATGGTTATTGTCATACAATCTTTACCCTGAAAGCTGACTGATTAATTCAAAACAAATGTCATTCAGGGTGAACAGTGAAACTGCTCCTGGTTTCCAAAAAGTGCAAGCATTGTGCACTTTGATTTGTTCTGTGTAAGTAATTGTACATGTTCACAAACACAATTTTATAATTTAATGCACTTTTTTCTTTTTTACATTAGTGCGCAGGCTCTCCGTGACCTTTCACCTACATTTACGCTGCAGTTTCTGCGCATGCTTGTAAACTTTGTATTATATATATAAGTTATGCAAGTAGAAATATTTAAAACATTTTTGATCTAATGTCTGTAAGCCATTGATTATGCATTAGTATTGCAATTTATGCAGTTTTTGTATTGAAATGAATACTGTACTACTATACCATTCTGTCAGATACCAAAATTTCAGTAGTTGGAACCAATACAAGTAAAATGTCACAGTTCTCTCTACCAATAGTTTTTTTTAAAGTATTTAAAAATACAAATATGACATGAATGAAATAAGTTAATTATTAATGCTGTTAATAATTATAATACATTCATTGTATTAAAGGGTTAGTTCACCCAAAAATGAAAATAATGTCATTAATTACTCACCCTCATGTTGTTCTACACCCGTAAGACCTTCGTTCATCTTCAGAACACAAATTAAGATATTTTTGATGAAATCCGATGGCTCAGTGAGGCCACTATAGACAGCAATGCCATTGTAAATCTCAAGATCCATAAAGCTATTAAAAACATATTTATAACAGTTCATGTGAGTTCGGTGGTTCTACCTTAATATTATAAAGCGACGAGAATACTTTTTGTGCGCCAAAAAAACAAAATAACGACTTTTCAACAATATCTTGTGATGGCCGATTTCAAAACACTGCTTTGGAGCTTTACGAATCGAATGAGTGATTCGGATCTCCTATCAAATGGCTAAACCAGGGTTGCCAGGTTTTCACAACAAAACCCGCCCAATTGATCCTCAAAACTAGCCCAAACGCATTTCTGAGGGGTCCCACGGTAAAAAACGCTTTCCGGGGGGTAGAATTTGCATTTTTGGCGGGGCTCCCCTGGTAAAATTTGCATTCCAGGGACTAATATCACGTTATTTGGGTCGATTCAACCCACGGACATGAAAAACAACCCGCGGCAACAGTGTAAAAGTAGCCCAATTCCGCGGGAAAACCGCAGACTTGGCAACACTGGGCTAAACTGCTGAAATCATGTGACTTTGGCGCTACGAACCGCTGATTCGATTCGTAAAGCTCTGAAGCAGTGTTTTGAAATTGTTCATCATGAGATATTGTTGAAAAGTCGTTATTTTGTTTTTTTGGCGCACAAAAAGTATTCTCGTCGCTTTATAATATTAGGGTAGAACCACTGTACTCACATGAACTGTTTTAAATATGTTTTTAGTAGGTTTATGGATCTTGAAATTTACAGTGGCATTGCTGTCTATAGTGGCCTCACTGAGACATCGGATTTCATCAAAAATATCTTAATTTGTGTTCCGAAGATGAACGGTCTTACGGATGTAGAACAACATGAGGGTGAGTAATAAATTACATTATTTTAATTTTTGGGTGAACTAACCCTTTAATTGATTTCACTGCTTTATCATAATAAAGATAAAAAATACAGATTCTTCCAGTTTTTTACCCTTATTGGCTAATGAATCAGAAGTTCACACACATTCACAGAATGGGTGTCATTTATGAAAGTAAATTCATGTAGCATTAGTTGCTCTCTTAAGCAGTTTTATAATTATATATTTGAAAATATATACAGCATACATGTTGATATAAACATGTATACTGTATATTTACTGTATACTTTCTTTCTTTATCAGCTCTAGGCATGGTGGTAGGCCATGGCGTTCGCTGTTTGACCCAGTTGGCGGAGCTGCCAGAGCTGCATCAGATGATGAGGCAGACGTGTAGAGACTACGCTCAAAAGGAACTTGCACCAATCGCTGCCCAGCTGGACAAAGATCACATGTACCCAGCCAAGCAGGTAAAATGAACCTCAGCCATGCAGCACCACAGCCTCTTGATTTGAGCATATGAGGATGACTGCGGTTGATTTTCACCGTTGTAGGTACAAGAACTCGGAGCGATGGGTGTCATGGCTGTAGAGGTACCAGAGAGTCTGGGTGGAGCTGGGATGGATTATCTCGCGTACTGTCTCGCCGTGGAGGAGCTCAGCAGAGGATGTGCCTCGACCGGAGTAATCGTCAGTGTGAATAACGTGAGTCGCCTTTTACTCTCGCTAATTCCAAAATCGGACGCATACTTCCCTAGTATTTGATATTTGACATAGTATTTGAAAAACACTAGGTGAAAAGTACCTGGATGACTTACTACTTCTGCTGAGATTCTGAAGTGCGCATTCGATGGACACTTTAGTATCCCATGAGGCCACGGGAGAGGATTTGTGAATGGCAGTGAAGCATAGGTCACATGACAACATAGCGGTTGTAGTACGTCTAAATTTCATTCATACTACACACATTCATACGTGCTTTTTTAACGGTCGAGAAGTTTCACACCAAATGTAATATCTACTATACTTCTACTTCTAATTTTGCTGAAGCTGTTTATATGCACACATTAAACATCAACCTTTACTTAAAGGGGTCCTATGGACCCTTTTCACGGGCTGTGATGACGCTCTTCCACAATTATCAACATCGCAAATCTAGTTTAGTTCTAGCTTTTTAATATTTTCATTTTTTATAAATTTAATATGCATTTATAATGCTGTAATTTGTGTTATATCACCTTGGCAGTAAATGGCAAAAAATGAATTAACGCTGTTGTAAGGGCGTTTCTACTACAACTGCTGAGGGAGTGAGGACAAATTTCACATCTTTCTCTCTCTTCTGACTCTTGTAATCAGTCCATATTTATTCCTCTTTTGGATAGTCGTGGAAACGGTATCACAGATTTTTTGTTTTGCTTTTAGAGCAAATGCAAATTCAAAAATTATATTTGCTGTCGTCTCCCACTCACCGCTATAGAAGTTTACCCAACTATGACAATTTCTGCTTCTGAGAACCCCAGAAATGTTTTTTTTTGGTGCTTCAATAATGTAAAATATATGAAAAATAACGTGTTGAACATTCAAGCATGAAAACCTATTATTGTAGACCCCAAAAACTAAATTAAGACTTTGAAAAAAGGGCATATTAGGTCACCTTTAAGTTTATGGTTAAACAACAAACTTGTGCAATACCAACATGGCAAAAAATTAATATTTTTATTATATATATTTTTAAATATATTTCAAAATATACCAAGATTAGCCAAAAATGAAATGCTAAAATTACTGGGTAACTGCAAAACATATTATTGGGGGGGACACATTTGAAATGTCCTTTAGCTGCACTGTTAACAACATGTATTTATCAAATATTTGTTTTTAGTCGCTGTACCTAGGTCCAATTCTGAAGTTTGGCACAGAAGAGCAGAAAAAGCAGTGGATTACGCCCTTCACCACAGGGGAAAAAGTAGGCTGTTTCGCTCTGAGTGAACCAGGTAAACACGACTGCATTTCCATGAGCTCTGACAAACACAGCTGCAACGTTATACACTTTATCTATAGATCCATAGAGTTGCAGTGTTTACAGTAACATCAGCGATTTCATCTTCGTGTGGTATGAAATGTTGTGCTGAAAATTCTTTGCTATAAAGGAAATGGCAGCGATGCAGGTGCGGCATCAACGCTGGCACAGCAGGAGGGAGACGAGTGGGTTCTGAACGGAACCAAAGCCTGGATAACCAACTGCTGGGACGCTTCCGCCACCGTCGTTTTTGCCACAACAGACAAGAGCCTAAAACACAAGGTGCTAGTTACTATGATGAATGAACCGATTTGAAAAAGATTGATTATACAGTATAACTGTAATTAATGTTTTAATTAATGCCATTTGATTTGATATTCAAGGGGTGAATAGGACATTTTCAAATAGTAAATATATTTATAATTATTTCAGTATGGTAATTTGTTTTTTTATTATTCTATATAAAAAAAAATCAGGGAATTAGTGCCTTCCTAGTGCCAATGCCTCATCCGGGGTTGTCTTTAGGGAAGAAAGAAGACAAACTGGGAATTCGAGCTTCATCCACTGCCAATATCATTCTGGAAGACTGCCGCGTCCCACTCGGCAACATGCTGGGAGAGCGAGGAATGGGCTTTAAGATTGCAATGGTATGATTTTAACATGCTGTTGTCATGCCAGTGCTTTTCTCATACAAGTAAACAGGATTAAATCAACCTTAAAATGCTTCTGTATGTTGCTGTAAATAAAACTAGCACTAGAGCTGCACGATTAATCGTTAAGAGATCGCAATCTCGATTCAAACACCCATGCGATCTCATTCCTAAATGACAACAATTCGCTTGTGTCTATTAAACCTTTGACAAAATCACACCGGAACATTCAGATCTGCGTTGGCACTGCCGCTGATACAGAGAGAGCATGAAGCCGGATTAGCTGGCTAGCCAGGTAAGTTTCAGATTAGTTTGCGCCAATCCTGGGTTTTAGGTACCATGAAAGTGACTTGGCTTTTAGTGGTGTGCATCACCATAGTAACTTGCGCTCCACGGCTAACCTGCTCCGGGGCAGGTTATGTTCTGGTTTAGAGATCTCAAACCAAAATTCGGCCAATTTTGTCTGTCTGATTGTTTGAGTCTCTATCGCTATTATCAACTATATAAACTAACTTCACAAGTTTTACTTGCACTGATAGAGCAAGACACTTTCTTTTATCTGTCCTCTTTCATGGACAAGTATTTTTGTCAGTGTAAATGAGTTTAAATACTTCATTTTCTTCAATCTCTTAACCCTCAGCAAAAGAGCTTTGAATCTCGCTGGCGAGATGAAATCATAGTTTCTCTATGTTGCAAGGCATGTGATTGGCTATTCACCACTGATGTCATTAAATCATGTGCACGCGCTCCACGGACTCAGGATCAAAGCCTGAGTTGACAAAGAAAGTTGATGATAAGCATCATGGTATCAACAAAGCCGGATTGGAGTGGTTTGGTTTTGTCAACTTGAAACTAATCCTATAACCATGAGTTTGTTCAACTACCATCATGGTACAGGCCCCAGTTGTCATGTATAGATATGAAACAGCTTTTCTACCACACATTTTCGTTATTTCTGTGTTATAAATATTCATATTATCACAGAAGAACAGGGACAAAGGTTTATAGTTCGGATATAAACACTGATGTCTACGGTAGTGATCAAAATAGAGCGAATCTTGTCAATTACATCGTTACACCAGCAGGTGGCAACAAATGACTACTAAAAAATATATTTGTCATTGAATCAGTCATTCAAACCGTGTTTTAAAATAATTCATTCATATTAATAATTTTAAATAAACTGCAGTTCAAAATCGCTGGAGAATCGTGATCTCAGTTTGAAACAAAAAAATTGTGTTTCTTATTTTATCCAGAATTGTGCAGCTCTATAAAGCACTTTCACATTTGCATTTTATTTGCTTTGTTTACATGTGATCTAACACAGTTGCTTTACATCTAATGGCTTCCCTAACAGCAAACTCTGGACAGTGGGCGGCTTGGTATCGCAGCACAGGCTCTTGGTATCGCACAGGCAGCGCTGGACTGTGCGGCTGATTATGCTCATAAAAGAACGGCTTTCGGCGCTCCGATTGGAAAACTGCAGGCAATACAGGTGAGGAAGGAAGTAGAAAAGTTTAGTGTTTTCATCTCTCACCTGGGATGATTCAGCTGCTGAAGTTTATCTATAAATGTCTTTTTCAGTTTAAACTGGCAGACATGGCCTTGGCCATAGAGAGCGCTCGACTTCTCACCTGGAAAGCTGCATTGCTGCGGGATGCAAAGAAACCTTTTACTAAGGTTAGTGTGTCTTCTCTTAAAAAAAAAACTATTGTAAAATTCATGGTAAATGTGCTAACTGTTTGTTCATACTTGATGCACTACAAATACCCTAGATACTGTATAGGAAACTCCCTAGTAGACTGCTAAAAAGCTAGATTATGGCCGTTTCCACCTGGTATTAAAATGCGATTTGGTTGATTGGATCACAAGTGGACGACACTTAATACAGGTGTAAACGGGGTCTAAAACGTTTTGAGCTTGTCCACTTTCGACCACTTCCAGAGTTAGTCAAAAACGCATTAGACCGGATTGCTTTCGTAGTGTAAACGCTCTTGTGGTCGAATGTGTTCAAAGATCCACAAAAGACCGCCTCTTGACCTAATGCATAAACATTATGTTAAGCGCGCTAGCCAGACGGGATTTAAACTGTCGCCTGAAGACCCAAGTTTGGTTTGAAGATGAAAAACGTACCAAACACAATGTTCTCTCACCATTCCTGATTTCTAACGCTCACTCGCAGCGTTCGTCATGGTCGTGTGTCTGTCAGAGCAGAAACGAAAGCTGCTGCTCTCCGTATGTTTTTCACGTTGTCCCCGGTCACGTTCATATGTAAATTGCGTGAGCTTATTTTGTCCATTAGCTCAAAAGATCTGAAAAAACCCATTCATTTACCCGCCCATAGACCCTCCCCTCGAAGAAATCAGGACAGAAGTGGTCGAAAGTGGATAAATTAGACAAATTAAAACACCAGGTGTAAACGGGAATGTGTCTCCCTCGTCCACTTGTGACCCGATCGACCAAAACGCATCTTAGTACCAGGTGTAAAAAGTGTGTTTCTTTGTTCTCCAGGAAGCTGCCATGGCTAAACTGGCTGCATCTGAAGCTGCTACCTTTGTCTCCCATCAGGTAATCATACAAAAAATGTTGTTAATTGTATATATTTTTATTTCTAAAGCAAGAAACATTCACACATCATAGATTCAGTAACATCAGTATTTTGTTTACATGCGAAGGCCATCCAGGTGCTGGGCGGCATGGGTTACGTCACAGACATGCCTGCTGAGAGACACTACCGCGACGCCCGCATCACAGAAATCTATGAAGGCACCAGTGAGATCCAGAGATTAGTCATCGCAAACGGCGTTCTCAAAGAATATCAGCAGTAGGAGAGCCGATGTTCACGTCAGCTCGCTCTGCAAAATACTGCAGTTACGTTACAGTGCCTGGATTGGCTGATCTGGTCGGTCACAGGTCTCAGGACTGTATTACTGTGATTGGCCAGTGCTGAATGAAGATACAGCCTGTATCAATGTTGCTCTATCTGAGAGACATGAGACTGTTTGAAGTGCATTTTCTTATTTGTGCCACAAGAGTGCAGTAGAGTGTCTGGATCTTTTGCCTTGAATCATGTTAGGACGCCAGCTATAAGGACTAACTCCAGTTTGCCGCTGATTTCACTGGGAGTTTGAATGCATATCTGATTGTACATAATGAATTAGATGTATTGATGCATTTTAAAATAAATAATAATATCACATTTTAATATTACTAATTCTTTTTTAAAATTCAAATTAAAGTTTTAATTGTAACAGCAAATATTCATCTGCAGCAAATTCCCTCCTAATAGTTTTTAATCTTGGTTATAGTTAAATTATTCATGACATGGGACACAGTTTATGGATTTTGAAAAAAGGCTTGAGATCGTTAGTGAAAATGCTTCTGTTTTGTTTTGTTTTTTTCATTAACAGCATACCAATTTATTTGAAAAATGAAATATACGTCTTAGTATTTGATCACATGATTAGTTACCTAAGAGCAGACTATGAAATATGAAATCATTTTACATAATTACTTTTCTGTTTAATGTTTTCAGTATCATAAAACAGTTTGTTTCCAGGTTTAAATGAAAATTATTATTTTTTGCATATGGTTCTAAATTAAACTTTTAATAACTTTACCCCATTTTTTTTTAGCTACTTGACATTGTTGTTCTTCCGATGTAGAAATGAGATTTGAGCTAATTTTTTTTTTTTTTTCCCATTTATTTACCATGGATGGTAGTGGACATGAAGCAATGTAAAAATTATATTCGAACCATAAATATGAACGTATGCAATATGTGAACTAGTGCTGAAAATTTTGAAAAGAACACACAAACTGTAACAATGCAACAAGAATGTAAGAAAAAAGTAAGATGATAAGGTGAAGTCTCAAAATACTTTGAGAACCCTATTAAAGGGATAGTGCACACAAAAATGAAAGATCTGTCATCATTTCCTCACCCTCAAGTTGTTCCAAACCTGTATTAATTTCTCTCTTCTGCTGAACACAAAATAAGATATTTTGAAGAATGTTGGTAACCATACAATTGATGGTAGCCATTGACTTCCATAGTATTTTTTTTTTTTTCTACCATGGAAGTCAATGGCTACCATCAACATTATCTTCTTTTGTGTTCAGCAGAAGAAAGAAATTTATACAGGCTTGAAACAACTTGAGGGTGAGTAAATGATGACAGAATTTTCATTTTTGGGTGAACTATCGCTTTAAAGAACCCTGTTTAATCAACACTCAATGCATTTGTTAGTGCATCTGCTATGTGCTCCCTTCTTCCTGAGCTCATGGGGAAATGAGCGCTTGACCAGATTTGGCTTCAGTCCCACCTGCTGGACACTAATCTACCGGTCACATCAAGGGAGAAGAGGCGCCATCATTTCTTGTGTGCAGTTTCTGTCATTTAAGAGCGTGTGAGCTTTTCTGGAAGAACTGGGTCAAAGTTCCAGATTTCTTGAGGCCTGAAACAATGCTGATGATTTTTATGAGAATAAAGGTCACAGTTCTTGGCTTTTGTTGCCATGGCTTTAACAATGCCTGAGATTATACTAAACCTGCACTGGTTACAGTGGCCCACCAAAAAAGTATATATTAGACACTTAAGTTAAACACATTAAAAATGTATGAATGCTGTTGCATTAGATGATTTTAAAGAAAGATAGCAAAAGCACACAATTCAAAGCAAAACATTTCACAAAAGGAATGAATGTTATATTTTTACATAGTACAGAGTGACACGGTGATGGAAAAAAATATGAGATGGGAGGAAAGCTTATATTTCAATGCTTTTGCGTTCTCTGGCAAATGTTTTGCGCAATAGTTTTTGAGAAGAAAGCAAACGTTTTGTAAGCAAAATCAAGTTTCTCGGGGAGAGCAAAATTTTGTAAGCAAACGAAAAATGTTTAAATATTTTATTCTCCCATCTCATTCGCTCGCAAAACGCAGTTTCTCAGGGGAACGCAAATGTTTTTAAACATATTTTATACTTCGATCTCATATTTTTTTCCACCACCATGTCCCTTTAGGGGCTCCGTACTATTTCAGTGCTTTTGCGTTCGCTCACAAAAGTTTTGCGTTCCTCTGAGGAAATTTGCATTCACTCGCAAAGTTTTTCAGTGAAAGGCAAAACATTTGCAAGAGAATGCAAAACCATTGACAATTTTTTGCCTCGAGAAACTTTGCATTGACTTGCAAAACTTCATGTTCGCTCACAAAGAACTCAAACGTTTTGCGAGCAAGCTTAAAGTTTCTCGGGGGAATGCAAACATTTTGCGAGCAAACACAAAAATTTCTTGGGGGAATGCAAAAGTTTTGAAACATTTTCCTCCCATCTCATATTTTTTCGTTCCCCGGTGCTTTTGCGTTCACTCGCAAAAGTTTTGCATTCCCCTGAGAAAATTTGCATTCACTTGCAAAACAAAGTTTTTCAGAGGAATGCATCATCATTTTTGCCTCAAGATACTTTGCGTTCACTTGCAAAACCTTTGCGTTTCCCCCGAGAAACTTTGCGTTCGCTCGCAAAGAACTCAAAAGCTTTGCGAGCAAGCGCAAGGTTTCTCAGGGAAACGCAAAAGCTTTGAAACATATTTTCCTCCGCATAAAAGTTTTGTTTTTGAATTTAAGGAGCCTTTTTACGGAGCCCCTGAAGGGGACACGGTGAAGGAAAAAATATGAAATGGGAGGAAAAATTATTTGTCAATGCTTTTGCGTTCTCTCACAAATGTATTGCATTCCCCCGATAAACTTTCAGTTTTTTCCAAAATGTTTGCGTTCTCTGGAGAAACTTTGTGCAAAGTTTCTTGGGGGAACGCAATAATTTTTGCGAAGGAATGCAAAAGTTTTGTGAGTACATGCAAAGTTTCTCGGGGGAAAGCTAAATTTTGCAAGTGAACGCAAAAGTTTTGATCTATATTTTATTCTCCCATCTCATATTTTTTCCACCACCATGTCCCTTTAGGAGCTCCGTACTGTTTCAGTGCTTTTGCGTTCACTCACAAAAGTTGTCAACCCAAAAAAATTGCAAAAAAACGTAAAACCATTGACAATTTTTGCCTCGAGAATCTTTGCACAATTTTTTGGAGGGAAGGCAATCGTTTCTGCAAAGGAACGCAAAAGTTTTTGTGAGCAAACGCAAAGTTTCTCGGGGGAAAACTAAATTTTGCTAGCGAACACAAAAGCATTGAAATATATTTTTTCCATCACCGTGTCTCTTTAGGGGCTCCATAGTATATTTATTAAATTAAACTGTATATAAACACATATATTTGTTAAAAAAACAAAACAAGGGATATCAGAAACAAAAAGAAATCCCAAAACAAAATCATTTTTTACAGTTTTTATTAAAGTGTACACTTCAGGCACTTCAAGGATATGAAGTGTGCATCATTCATGTACCAGCAAAATTATGTAACAGGACACATTATTAACAAAAAAAAAACTTTTTTTTTATGTATCACTTTGAATATGCACAGATTTACTGAAAAACATTGTTTGATACAATTATGTACAGTCAGGAGGTTTAGATGATCAAAACAGTCTCATGTAAAAAGCTGCAGCCTGGAGTCTATAAGCAGAACAATAGGCATTATTCAGTGTCTTAATGAAGCACAGACCGTGTCTAATTAATGCAGTATCGTAAA
>RJVU01007007.1:1299674-1337832 GCA_003731715.1 Anabarilius grahami
CAGAGATAAAAATCAAATGAAACAAGTGGGCCACTGACCCTAATATCATTAACAAAGACAAAAATACCCGTGTATATCTAATTCATTATTACCATGACACACTGTTAACAGAGCAAATGACAGAAAAAACATATTTATACATTGTCATTCCATTATCTGAATGTTTGCATCTAGTTTGATACAAAACCTGTTGCATGTAAATGGGACGTTGACAGTGTCCTGCATTATTACATGCTTTATTAAATCTAAAATGATTTTAAACAACATTTTTTGTGTGTCATGACATGCAACTTTAATGATATAGAATATATGTACATTTCTCACATTGCATGGTCAGAAATTGAGACCAGTTAGAGCACCTAAAAATACATTTTCATATAAATTTCAACCTTAAATCTGGATTTCAATTAAAAAGTATGGTTATTTGTGAACTAACCAAATACTACACAGTTTTACAGCCTTGAAAGTCCATATGCGCAGCCACTAGTCCATGGTTAATGGTTGAGGTCATCACACGTAGTTTCGTTTATCATAGTCCCCATTGATAGATGTGCTTTTTGTAGGTGGAGGTACATATTTGATGGGATACGAGGATTTTTCATCTTGTGGACGGGAGAAACACAGAAGTGCTCCTCCGACCAGAAGCATGGCAGATGCTGCCCATCCGATGTAGAGCGCAGCTCCAATTTCTCTCTTCTTTGAATAAGGAACTTGAGGGTCGTAGAAGTCTGAGATGATGTTATTGGCCATCCAGCACAGAGGCACCAACACAAACAAGCCTGCCATGATGTATATCACCCCTCCGACGTTGACTACCCTGGCTTTGATGGACTCTTTACTGATGCAGTTGGTGCACTGAGCACCGGCGATGGTTATCATCAGAGCCTGGACACCCAAGACAGCGGAGATGACCGTCAGAGCCCGAGCAGTCTGGAGGTCAGTGGTCAGAGCCAGGACGGAGTCATGCATTTTACACTGCATCTGACCCGTGCTTTGAACCACGCAGGACATCCACAGCCCGTCCCAGATGGTTTGCGCCACCACAATGTTGCCCTCGATGAAGGCGGTCACTTTCCACATGGGCAACCCGCAAGCAACCATGACCAAAAGGGTCCCGATGAGGCTCAAGCCGAGTCCGATAATCTCCAGACACGCAGAAATCATCTTTGCAAAGTTTTTGGATGCTCCTTCTCTTAGTTTAGAAAGTCTGGTGAGGTCCCTGTTAAATCTCAAGCAGGTGGTTTGAGCAGAAGTATCTCTACATCGCTTGGCAGTGAGGCAGGATGAGATGCAGTGGGAGTTTTCTGCTCTTGTATGCAGGGAGGATGCTGTTATAGTGCACTCACAACAAAGAGGAGCGGCGCCAGCCAATCAGAGCGCAGCGCGTCTCCCAACAGCAAATCAGAAGTGAAAGGCGCTGGACAAAACTGCATAACGCTTAACTGCATCACATTCGGAGTTTTCGAAAAGTGACGGACGCAGCGATATACTGGAAGTGTGACTTTCCTTGTCTTCCTGGTATTCTTTAGGAAGAAATGACCCCTTTACACAAAGGACACAAATGCCAAAGCAAGTACACAAATGTATAAAATGACAGAGAATTTCGTCTTCTTGTAAGGCACGTCAGGAATGATTGACTGGAAATTAAGGCGCACCTGATATGTTGTCCAGAAAAACTGTTATTATCTCGAAACGCTTTCAGTTACTCCATTTTGAGCAATAATGTGTGTCTCCTATATGTGTATGTGTGTATGTGTGTGTGTGTGTGTGTGTGTATGTGTGTGTGCGCTTATCTGCGTAAATGCCTCACGTGCTAATAGCCTACAGCAATTTCGAATGCGAAACCTTTGTCATTTTATCAGAGTTCATTGACCAGGATGTTTATATGTTGTTCTTTGAAGTTCTGTCAACTTGAAAACTAATTTCAGTGATCGTTTGGCGAAGTGAACGTGATTTCACCAAAGTACAACATGTTCCTGGAACAACATTCCAATCAACCAATCAGATTTGAGGGACAAGTTTACCATTTATGTCAAGTTTAGGCTTACAACCTGGGTTAGGTGCTTCCACAACAGTGTTATTCACCTATCATTTCCCTCTGATTTTAGGGATAAGTTATGGGTAGGGTTAGGTTTAGGGGTTGGGAAAAGGTTAGGACTAAATTTTCGGATAGGAATGTTGTAATGCAGTCAACAAGTCTGGAACTACTTAATAGGCGTCCGCTTACTTAGAAAACCCTAAAAACGTCTAGCGAGCAGCCTAGAAACTGTAACCATCCAGAAAACATTACAAAGCAGCTAGAACTCCCTAGCAACCAACTGGACCATCTTAGCAACCATTTGCCTGTCTATTTTATCTAGCTGTCTTTCTCACTCACTTCAAATGCACACGTTTAAAATGATTTAAAACATTCAGACTAGGCTATTTCAAGGTTAAGCAAAAGTCTAAGGGTACATTTACACGACAACAATGTACTAAAAGCGGAAACGTTTTTTCTTTGTACAGATGGCAACATTATCAAAACTATCCCCGTTCACACGGATCCGCGAAAACGACTTAAAATGTTGCATGACGCATGCCAGACAGTAGTTGGCGATGTCACTTTGTAAAGAAAGACCATGCGCCTGCGTACTCGCGCCAGACGCACATGCCTATCCACCTCATTTTTTTACAGTTTACTGCACTTTGATATTCTTCTCTTTATTCCCCTGTAGCGGCTAATAAATTGGAAGTTTCGCATATTCACAAAAAAACAATTACATCCGCGTTGAAAAATAAGCTGGATAGACTAAACACGTAATATGCATGTGCATGACGTCACCGTTTTCACAGGTTTGCGTTTTTGCAGTTTACACGGAGATGACAACGGTATCATTTTTAAAAACTTGCACTTTGAAACCATAGACTGTAAAAAAAATATGGACGACGCACTTTCACTCTCTTCCATTGTAGTAAGTGAAGCCGCCAGTGTGTCAATATGGCGCTGACATCTTGAGTCTCGAGTCTGCGCATAGTGAACTTGAAAACCAGAGTCTGCGCAGTAGTGAGCACGAAGTGGAGCTGCAATATCAAGGTCCCGGCCAAACTCAGAACAACTTATTATTTCGGTGTGAAATAAATAGTTATGGAAATATAGAAATTAAAGTTAAAGCTCCAGTCACCTTGCGAAGATCCAGAAAAAAGTCAGTTGGCACCTCAATGACTACTTCACTTAGAGAAGCTGTCAATCACAGCTGTCAATCATGACGCCACACCCTGTTTTTATAGCATCAAATAACTAACTAAAACCAAACTTATTTAAAGAACACTTGAACTAACACCAGCGTGATAAAAACTGCCTAATATGACAGAAATTGTATTTGGAAAAAAAATATTTGAAGTGTAATTTAATTGTTTAGTTTGTCTCAAGTCCCACTGGAATACATGGAGAGGGCGGGGTTTATGACCTATACTGCTTCCAGCCACCTGGGGGCGATCGAGACGCTTTGGCTTCACTTTTCAGGACTCGTGTGGCACGCTTGTTTGCAACCCGTTTTCAAAAGTTTGCGTTTTCAGGCCACCAAAACGACGTTGTCGTGTAAATGAACAGCCAAACGGATAAAACATTTTCCGTTTTAGTTGAAAGCGGTGCTGTGTAAACAGCCCCTAAGTCAAAGTTAAGTAATTAGACCCAAGTTTTTTTTAATTGCTTTAATCTGGCTCCTTGAAATACACACATACCCTGTACATGTTTTCTAAATTGAAATAAAACTGTAAAAAAATATAGAAAATGTGTCAACCAATAATATTGTTTCAACAACACCATTACGAATTATACTGGCGATCCGAAATCGCATACTCTCTTGAGTAGGTACTTATTTTGAATAAGTATTTACTTCATGACCGCTAAAAAAGTATGTCCTATATAGTATGAATGTGTGTATATGAATGTAATCTGGACGTACTACATTCGCCATGTTGTCATAATCATGTGACCTACCAGCGTCAGTTGCGTCGCTTCACTGCCATTCACAAATCCTCTCCCGTGGCCTCTTGGGATAGTAAAGTGTCCATCTTATGCACACTTCAGAATCTGGCCCGAATTAGTAGGTTATCCGAATACTTTATGCTTACTGTACTGTGAATTCAGACATACTTCTTTTGCCACATACTGTTTTTCGCCTAGTATATAGTATGTGATTTTGGATGCAGTTTCTAGATCAACATGCATAAGCCTGCAAACTTTAATTTGTTTTAAAACTACACAGCTACTCAATTAATTTGAACAAAAATCAAATTGTTTAATATTTAAACCCATTTATATGACATGGCAAAAACATTCCATTATAGCATTAATCTGAAAAACGTGAAAAAACCTCTTCTTGAAAATCTAATGTCTTTCAACTTGCGTGATACGGTTTCATGTACGTGCAGCCCAGTGTGTCATGTGTACAGTACATAAAGTATGCTTAGATTTGTTACTTCCTCTCCTAAAGCATGCTGAGGAGTGGCGCTGGAAAAACAGGAAGAGGGGTGAACTGTCTCATGTTTGTGATTGTGAGCATGCAGCTGCAGAGAAAATGAGGGAAGACGGCTACCGTACCACCTTGAGATACCAAAAGACTCAAGAGCCAAACAGTTTGTTGATCGTCTGAATGATCAGTGTTTGCCTTACAGAACCAATGACTTCAGAATGAAGAAAGGAAAGTGTAAAGACACTTCATACATAAATGTATTATTATTATTATTTTTTTTAAATTAAGCTTTTTCATTAATAGAACTTATTATTAGATTTCAGTGAAATGGACAGTGCTTTCTCACACAAAGCTGCTTTCCCAGAAGTGACAATTTCCTGTCCACAGGTTGCAATTTACTTGAGGGAACACCCACCATAGACGCTCAGTTGTATGTAATGCTATTGCATTTACTGTAATCAGGTTGCTGGGGTCACAAATGAGGCAAAAAAAAAAAGTATACTACCAGTAAGGCAGCTGCTTTTCCAAAGTACAGTTAAAATTCTGAGCAACACATGCGGTGCCATCTTGGCAGCAGCACTAATGATGAGTGAGACTGAAGCAGAGGAAAAACTCTGTTGATTCAGGCGCTTGTTCTTCAGGAGGGTCAGTGTAAAACCTCAGCAGCATGTGCCGGCCTGCACATCATCTGTCATGTTTGTATTTGTGAAGTCACATGTCACAGCACACATGTGAATCACTAAAGAACCATAGCTCAACTCAAGAACCCTTTACTGCCAAAAATAAAATGCATTGGTTTTAAAGGGATTTTTCAACCAATAATGAAAATTATCCCATGATTTACTCACCCTCAAGCCATCCTAGGTGTATATGATTTCTTTCAGACAAACACAGTCGGAGATATATTTAAAAATATCCTGGCTCCTCCAAGCTTTATAATGGAAGTGAATGGGGCGCTGTATTTGGAAGCCCAAAAAAGCATATCCATCCATCCATCATAAAAGTAACCCATATGGCTCCAGGGGGTTAATAAAGGCTTTCTGAAGCAAAGCGATGAGTTTTTGTAAGAAAAATGTCCATATTTAAAACTTCCAGCAAACTCTGATTGTGTTCGTCTGAAAGAAGATAATCATATACACCTAGGATGGCTTTAGAGTAAATCATGGGATAATTTTCATTTTTGGGTGAACTATCCCTTTAAGAATGTACTGCAGATGATGTAGGCCTACATTGCAATGACAACTTAAACATTTCTAAAAATGTCCTCTTTTTCCCGGACATGTCCTCTTTTTCCCGGACATGTCCTCTTTTTCCCGGACATGTCCTCTTTTTCCTGGACATGTCCTCTTTTTGGACCTAATAAAGTGCATCCAGCCGGGATTTCTAAATCACCCAAAATGTCCAGGATTCGGCTTTTGCTTTCTACAGTCGCTATTCTTTCTCACAAGCAAATTTGGAATATCGCATAAAACATTTGCGAATAAAGCAGCGTAAAGAGCTGAAGAGAACAAAACTGATAAACTGGCGCTAAATATCACTAAGAAAAATGCCATCCCATCGCAAAGTCACATGTCTTTTTTGATGCGCATCATGGAATTTATTCGGTAAAAGTGTTTCCATTGTAGTTTATGTGCATATTTTTGTGTCGCATAAAAATGTATCCTACTTAGTTGAGCGCACAAGGTTTTTTATGTGCATTTTTTAGAATTTATGCGCATCTTGGTGTTTCCATCTAGCAATTTTTTTATGCGATATCCCAAAATGCGCATAAAATAGGTGGATGGAAACATAGCAGGGGCAACTTTAAACACATCTTCAAAGACTTTCATGCCTACGTGATTTGTAATCAAGGACTACTGGGAAAGATTTGATCTTCAGAATATACCAGAGAACACAAGGAGGACTGAAATGATTTTTTGACTGAAATAGTAGATTTTTTATGGCAACTTTTTATTTTAGCCTATGGCCATGAAAAGTCATGTAAAAGGTGTTAAAAGCTAAACTATTTTTTTTATTTGTTTGTCATTATTCTATTGTTGAGGGCCAAAAGTTGAATGGAAAGGATATATTACTTTATGTATTAAAGTTCAATAACATAGTTGCATGGTTGTGACATGGTTACACCCCCCCACCACCACCCCATCCTCTTTTTTGAAAACTAAAATATGGTCACCCTATGTAAATTTGCTCAAATTGTCTCATGTAAACTGACAAAAACCAAATGCAGTATCAGTAATTCTGTTCTATCAGCTTATGTCTTAAACGTCCTTGTTGTTTTGGTCTTTATGTCGCCAAAACAGTCCTGTGAACTGACATTTTGTGTTGTTTCAGAAAAAAACAAACGTTAACAGGATGCCAGTAATTGCCTGATGACAGCGACAGATGCTCTCATTGGTTGATTCAAGCTTTTTTTTTACTTAATGGGCTTACTGTATAGTAAATGTAGCATGATGATCAAAAGATAAACCACACCAAAACGCTAACGTTTACTACTTATAACTATTTATACTACTCATAACAGTGGGAAAATACCCCCTAGGGACCCAAAATGCAACCATTGTGGCATCTGTGCAAAGCGTAAGAACAGCTACCCTCGTGACCTAATTTGATAGGGAGGAATCTGATAAGAAAATTGCCACATGCAAGGAAAAGTGGGGATTTATGAAAACAGAGAAATGGAAATGTGCAATCAGACCAGAATGCGTTAAAAACAAGTGTGCAAAACCCAGTTTGCATAAGCAAGCATCGCCATTACTATTGCTATTTATACTCAAGGTAAGAGGTTTCAAAACTTTCAAAATGTTTGTACTACGGAAATAGATCAGAACACACATTAAAACAGGGTCAGCTAATAACTGGCGTAATTTCCTGAGAACAATCAGCCTCTCATCCACAATGGAAGTATAATTAAAAAGAACACAAACAACGCTGCGTTAATCAAAGGCTGATCTCAGCTCATGCTCCAGCCACGGATGTCCCAGAATTCCAAAGAGGCGATATGTTTTATCACTTTTAGCAAGAATCGTGAGTACTGTCCAGACAGACACCTAGCACCAGAAGTGCACAAAAAACGCTGATGTGCATGTTTTCTCCAGATGTTTCCTCTAGTCTGAGCTCAGGGCAGAGGCCACACCAGGTGTTTGGGATTAAACACGTATCTAATGGGCCTCATCAGTAACATCAGTCAGGACGTGAGCACAGAAACAAAGCATCAAGACCTCATTCTTTGGCTCGGGCCACAGCAGCTGAGAATCTCAGCCTGTGGATGACGAACAGTGAGGGTTGAGGTGAGCCATGGTGTCACGTGGGCTGGGGAAGGATGGAGTTGTATAGTGCGGAAATCCTGTCCTGTCTTATTATTTCCCTCAAGACTATTGTTCTAGTGTGGTAGTGAATCCAACTATCCAACCAAGCATTCATTTTCATATTAAACTTTCATACAAGCCTTCTAAACTCTTGTCAGTGTCATCGCTTGAACTGAATATTTGACTTTCTTGAAAAATGCTCATTATTGCTTGCTTGTGATGGTTATTGCTCTTACTTAATTAGCTTAGGCTCTAATTATTAAATTTATTACATAAGACCTTAGTAGGAAATAAAAACATACATATTTACATACTTATCAAACCATCAAAATATCATAGGCTAAATTAAAGCGTAACCATAGCGACAGCGCGATTTCAACCGTCAAATTTGACAGCAGTTTTAAATATATTTTATGGAGTTTGAAGTGCAGCACTGACAGGATCAGCTTCAGTGAAAGACGTCATCTGAATTTAAAATTTTCGGATGACACAGTTTATTTATCCGTCTCTGTGAATTACTGAAAAATCCCGCAAGCAAACACGCAACGTCTGCGAGGAACGCGCCCCTGCAAACAAGCCCGCACTGGCCCTTTACGGGCCCACTTAGGCCTAGCGTAAGGGCCCCGGCAAGCAGGCTGCCAGCGATTTCAAAACACTGCTTCAGGAAGCTTCGGAGCATTATGAATCAGCGTGTCGAATTATGATTTGGATCGCCAAACTGCTGAAATCACGTGACTTTGGCGCTCCGAACAGCTGATTCGACACGCTGATTCATAACGCTCCTAAGCTTCCTGAAGCAGTGTTTTGAAATCGGCCATCACTATATAAGTCGTTATTTTGTTTTTTTGGCGCACCAAAAATATTCTCGTCGCTTTATAATATTAATACTGAACCACTGAACTCACATGAACTGATTTAAATATGTTTTCAGTACATTAATGGATCTTGAGAGAGGAAATGTCATTGCTGGCTATGCAGGCCTCACTGAGCCATCGGATTTCAACAAAAATATCTTAATTTGCGTTCCGAAGATTAACGAAGGTCTTACGGGTGTGAAACGGCATGAAGGTGAGTAATAAATTACATTATTTGCATTTTTTGGGTGAACTAACCCTTTAAGCAGTGTGAAAGTAAACTTGTACTTTTTTGAATTTTTTTTAACTAAAATTAACCAAATTGTAGGCTATAGCCTAGTTGTTAATGGAGACTGTAATGAGTAAATGGTTAAATGTAGGGTAGGCAATTTCGGAGAGGCTAGCAATAGCAAGCTAGCTTTGAAAGCATGAGATCCCACTCTCCCTTCAGAGCGTCTCCAAAGCCACGCCTCCTCCAAAACACATGAACTCGCACAGCAGAGTCTGGAAAGTGTCACGAAAGATGGCGTTAAATTACCTCATGTCTCAAAGCACATAACATTACAATAATCATGAACGTAAATAACTTGGACTTGTACCACATGACTGCTACAGATTCATTTCGGCGTTGTTAGTGTTGACATAGAAATGCATAAATCTGAGTCTGAGGACGTGAACAGCTCCGGGTAGCAATCTCGCATGGGTTGCAATCTCGTAATTACGGTTATGACATGACGTAAACGCAGCATAAGCTGGTTGTTGGTGTAAAAGGCTGCTGTTCGATTACGGCGCTCTGTCTACAACTCTTTATAGCCTTACAGAACATGTATGCACGAGCAGGTGCACGGAGGTAAGGAAAACATATGTTGACAGGCAGCTAGGACGTTGTATCGCATCAACATTTTTTGGTCCTGAGACTTCCACAGAAGATATATGTAAA
The DNA here is from genome assembly GCA_003731715.1 of Anabarilius grahami. Lineage (NCBI taxonomy): Eukaryota > Metazoa > Chordata > Actinopteri > Cypriniformes > Xenocyprididae > Anabarilius > Anabarilius grahami. The sequence goes on from RJVU01007007.1 coordinate 1,309,228, forward strand.
TTAAAAAAAAAAAAAATATTTAGACCAGTTCTATTATTGATTGCTATCAGATATGAAGAAATTTTCAACCAGTATAACAAAAATGTTTATAAAACAAATTGCCTTTAAACAATGAGTTTGTGAAATATGCAGGCTGGTGCTTCAAGGTGATTTATTCCAATGGGAGTTTTGTTTATATTCAAAATTGCACATTGGAATAAGCAAATGCCAAACTTTAAGAGTCATGAAGTACTTAAAAAAATCCACCCATCCTCAATGAGTCATTTTAATGATTTGCTAGTTTATAAACTGGCTATATTACAAAACGAGTTTTACAATGTGTTCCTCAAGTGCAGTAATGAAGTTTATATCCATGTCCAGTTATCACCAGGAAGCAGGTCTGATTGTACATTAATATTGTCATTTCTGAAGGAAATTGTGAGTCAAGTACTTCATATAAAGCAATATTTGCAGACATTGTACAAGTATGACCACCGTTTTATCCAATATTTTGCTGGGAATTACTCATTTATGCCCCCAGGGCAAACTGGTTTTTACTGGCCCCTTCACAGCGGTGAAAATTCACTCATCTGACTCACTGTTTCCTTCAAATTTCCGGAGCCATTTTCCCTATCAATCTTGAGATCACTCGTCATCTTTTAAGACTGAGGCCACTTCCTGTACAGTCATAAAGGAACTGTATAGCCCCTCACATGATCTTTTCAAAATATTTGCAACATTGTACATGGTTGTGGCATTTTCCTGCAAAATCGCTCCATTTCTGGAGAAAAGGACTTGCCAGAAACTGGATAAGCTGACTATTCAATTTCTTTAGTTTTCTTACAAATTTGTAAAGTAAATAAAATGTCAAAAGCAATTCTTGATTATAAAGACCTACTTTTGATGTTCATTTTGTTATAGAACATCACAATTACATTAAATGTGTTAACGCAATTGTATTAATTCTATTTTCTATACAATTAAACTTAAAATGGATCAAATATATAATTTCTGGCAGGGCTTAACTAACTCATAACCATATTGCACTTTCCCGCACTTACATTTCTGAGCGAATGTTACTATTTTTCATTATGTAAAAAAATCATTGCTTTTAGTTTGAATTGGGTTTTACATGAACAGAAAGTAACGTTTGCTTTAACTCCCACCCGCCTTGCTTCAGTTGTTCGTCATGAGAAGAGAAACAAGGAAACAGCTTGTACAGAACAATAAACGTTTCCTGCAATGTGCCACCTTTAATGAGCCATTGTATGGATGCGTAACACAAACCCTATGTGTTCCTGAGATGCCAGTTTCCCAAGCAAAGTTATTGTGAGCCTCAGTTGTTGCTGTCCATTGGAGGAAGCGTTCATAAAGCTTCCATGCCCATCCTGTGGTACGTTGTGTTTCTTGAAGCACTTTGAGGCGTTCTAAACAGAAACAAATAAGGTGCCTCAGCGTCACTTCAACTGGCACAAGTCCATATGTTTTGTGTGGAGCTTACTTAGTATTCACTGCTACCAGGTTCCGTAATGTCCACCCGCTCCCTGCCTCAGAACATGATTTTAGCTACGGCCCTGGTCATTGCACAAGTATGACCATCGTTTTATCCAATATTTTGCTGGGAATTACTCATTTATGCCCCCGGGGCAAACTGGTTTTTACTTGCCCCTTCACAGCGGTGAAAATTCACTCATCTGACTCACTGTTTCCTTCAAACTTCCAGAGCCATTTTCCCTATCAATCTTGAGATCATTCGTCATCTTTTAAGACTGAGGCCACTTCCTGTACAATCATAAAGGAACTGTATAGCCCCTCACATTACCTTTTCATAATATTTGCAACATTGTACATGGTTGTGGCATTTTCTTGCTCACCAAACCCAAACTCTCCCCCCACCCCAGAACACGATTTTGATACCCTAGCTACGGCCCTGGTGGTGAATTTGGGAAACTGAAAATGACTGAAATCTGTGGGAGAACTTTATCAATCTCACGCAAAGCTCACGAACATGTGGATTCCAAGTGGAATGATTAAATTTCTCCCGTGAAATTTCACAGAGCAACTGTAAATGTAAAACCTTTAAACAATAAAATGAGTGACAAAATAGATGTGAGGTCCGTTCACACCAAGAACGATAACTATACAGTGTGTGCAGAATTATTAGGCAAGTTGATTTTCTGATCACTTTTTTTTCCTTAGGCACATCTTACCAATTCCAAACCACATTAATCTTAATAACTACTATTAATTTTGTATTTAATCATTGTGATCAAGTGATATATAATTGTTCATGAAGGCTGAAAATGAAAAACGCCTTAAATTCAGGTGTGCATAATTATTAGGCAGGTTTACTTTTACAGATAAAATGGGCCAGAAAATTGATTTAACTCAGACTGAAAAGTCAAAAATTATTAAATGCCTATGAGAAGGATGCAATACTAATGCAATACTAGAAATTGCAGTTAAGGCATGACCATTGAACAGTGATTGGACAGTGGCAGTAAGTTTTTTTGGGAGTTTGGGCATTTTTAGTCCATCTCCTAACCTGAAGTCCGCTTGGCAGAGATGGACTAAAAATGAACACCCAAAACTTACTGCCAGATTCTGGAAGATAAATTCTTCAAACAGTGGTACAAGAGGATGTAGTGCTGGTCCTTCAAGAGTCACTCTCAATCTGTCTATAAAGCCTATAAAAAAACAGTCTTCATGTATTTTACAACACTTCAACTTGTGATTCTTATTAAAGGATTAGTTCACTTTCGAATAAAATTTCCTGATAATTTACTCACCCCCATGTCATCCAAGATGGAGTAGTTTACCCAAAAGTGAACATTCTTCATCATCTTAATCATTTACTCATCTTTATTTTGTTAAATAAGCATAAAAGGAAATAAATAACACGCATACATTCATGCATTTGGTAGATGCTTTTATCCAAAGCAACTTGCATTGCATTTAGTCATTTTTTTACTGAAAGTCAAAAGAAGTTTATGTCTTTCTTTCTTCAGTCGAAAAGAAATGAAGGTTTTTGATGAAAACATTCCAGGATTATTCTCCTTATAGTGGACTTCAATGGCCTCCAAACGGTTGAAGGTCAAAATTATAGTTTCAGTGCAGCTTCAAAGGGCTTTAAATGATACCATACGAGGAATAAGGGTCTTATCTAGCGAAACGATCGGTCATTTTCTAAAAAAATAATAATAATTTATATGCTTTATAAACACAAATGATCGCCTCACAAGTGCTTCCCACAGACCGCCTTCCGTATTTTTCAAAAAGCTTACGCTGTATGTCCTACACCTTCTCTATTCAACTATTCGAACGCAGCGCCAGTTCCATTTTTTCCGTAAGTTGAATAGGGAAGGACCCTTATTCCTTGTCTGGTATCGTTTAAAGCCCTTTGAAGCTGCACTGAACTTCAACCGTTTGGGGACAACTGAATTCCACTATAAGGAGAATAATCCTGGAATGTTTTCATCAAAAACCTTAATTTCTTTTCGACTGAAGAAAGAAAGACATGAACATCTTGGATGACATGGGGGTGAGCAAATTATCAGGAAATTTTATTCGGAAGTGAACTAATCCTTTAATAAGAATCACAAGCTGAAGTGTTGTAAAATACATGAAGACTGTTTTTTTTATAGGCTTTATAGACAGATTGAGAGTGACTCTTGAAGGACCAGCACTACATCCTCTTGTACCACTGTTTGAAGAATTTATCTTCCAGAATCTGGCAGTAAGTTTTGGGTGTTCATTTTTAGTCCATCTCTGCAAAAGACTTCAGGTTAGGAGATGGACTAAAAATGAACTCCCAAAATGTACTGCAACTGTCCAATCACTGTCCAATGGTGATGCCTTAACTGCAATTTCTAGTATTGCATCCTTCTAATGGGCATTTAATAATTTTTGACTTTTCAGAAAGAAGGATATGGACATCTTGGATGACATGGGGGTGAGTAAATTATCAGGAAATCTTTATTTGAAAGTGAACTAATCCTTTAAGTCAGGGTCATTTTTTGGGTCAGGGTCATCTTTACCTAACCTAAGTCTCTGAGATCCTGACACCTTGCACTTCTGGAGACCCCAGGTAGGTTGCAGTTCTGTAAAATGGTGGCAATGGAGACTAAAGGGTTTATGATGGTTTCACACTTAAATATTCACCTTAATTTATTTATAACTTATTCACCTATTGCATTAGAATGGCATCCTTCTCATGGGCATTTAATAATTTTGGACTTTTTTAAGTCTGAGTTAAATCTATTTTTTGGCTCATTTAGTCTAAAAGAAAACCTACCTAATAATTATGCACACCTGATTCCAACGATATTGTTTCTCTTTGCCATTATCATTAAAGTCCCCCTGAAACCAAATTTAAGTTTTTTATCTTTAAGTATGAATATGTTAGTAAGGTTACGAAAAATTGGCATTTAGGAGATATAAGCATTCAAAACTTAGTCTCTCACTTCCGCTAAAATGGATCACGGATTTTCATGACATCACCGCTGACTTCAGCTTCTCATTAGATCTTCTGTCCAATCAAATGCTCTCTAGAATCTAAAGCATCCCGCTCCCTACATTGTAAAAGCATCATCCAAGTATCATAAAAGTAGTCCGTATGGTTCATGCACTATATTCTAAGTCTTCTGAAGTCATATGATAGCTTTGTGGTGCTGTGATAAATGAGTTCACTCAAATAGACTCTGAAGCTATGGCGAAAATCGGTCACTTGTTCACACAATTACTATTTTCTACATGGTGAATGGCACATAGTGCACTTTATAGAGGATAGGAAATGATTAACAGTGTAAATATGCTTTCCATCGAAGCGAATGAAGTCTGGTTTCACGTTAGTGTCACGTGAACCGCAGCGCGCACAGTCTGCTCCGGTCCAGAGACACGGGAGCCCAGAGCGGATCATATCCGTGAGTCGACGCAGACCACAAAACATATTGAAGCTATATTTTAAAGCGATATGAAGGAGATTAAGAGGAGAAACGGTTAGAGATTAGAAGGAAACTAAAGCTTTACCGAGCTCAACGGCTCTGGCCGAGCTGTGATATAAATGAAACGCTATTGGCTATTTAAAAAAAGGGGAGGAGCTGTTCGATATGTCCCGATGCGGTCTTATAATAAAAAGAACGTTATCTGCATTACTGTAGACGCTAATAAAGTTTTTGTTATAGTTATCGTTCTTGTTGTGAATGGGCCTTGAGGGTCTCGAGCCATATCTAGAGATATATGTTTAAAAGACGAACATTTTTAAACATTTTTGATGGATGCAACAAAGCTTGGCAGCAATGGCCTTAGTTCCAGGGAAAGAGAAACTGTTTGTAAATACTGGGATGAAATAGAGGGAAAGCATGATGACATCAGAGCCATGATTTCAAGTAAGAAACTGAACTGTAAATTAGCGAGGCTGTTGAAGAATGAAAATACAACAACAATGCTTGTGTGATTGCCAAATAGCTGGGCTGTGATTGTTCAGATCTGGAGTGAACAGAGGCTTGGTAATTGCAGCGTGCCGCATTAATTGTTTGGCTGCTGTCTAACCAGCACTGAAGCACAGGAAGGTGACTGTGGTGAGCAGCTGGATTATTTCACTGTTTCTACAGGATTTTCCCATCATTGTTTTCCTCCGGTTCGCCCCTGCGCTTGTGTGGTCGCATGAGTGATTGTGAGGAGCGCTGCCTCTCTGTGTTTATGATGTTTTTGTTTTGTTGCACCATTGTTTATAACTATCAGCTTTCGTCAGGTCAATAACACAACAGAAACTCTGAGGATAATGAGCAGATTACACACCACGGATCGTTTAGTTGTGTCTCTCATTTTTCAGTATGCTTTATGGGTCTAACTCTGGCGCCACTGAAAATTATATCAGATAAACATGTTCGACTCATAACTTTAGGTCAAATAAAGATATGCAAAGGTCTGGTCTGATGAGACTTTTTCATTGCAACAACAGATGAAATCCACAATGCTTATTTGTATTATAACTAATGAATTTCACACTTTTTCATAATGCATACCATTCAAAAGGTTTTTGTTGGCAAGAAATTCATACAGTATATTAATTTATTCAGAAAGTATGCATAAGGTTGATCAAAAGTGACAGTAAAGACATTTATATACAAAAAAGATTTCTATTTCAAATAAATGCTGTTCTCTTAAAGGCACAATATGTAAGATTTTTGGATTCAAATATTCAAGAACCACTAGAACAATGTTATACACTACCGTTCAAAAGTTTGGGGTCAGTAAGATTTTTTAATGTTTTAAAAGAAGTATCTTCTGCTCACCGAGCCTGCATTTATTTGATTAAAAATACAAACAAAAACAGTAATATTGTGAAATATTATTCCGATTTAAAACAGCTGTTTTCTATGTCAATATACAGTAAAGTGTAATTTATTCCTGTGATCAAAGCTGAACTTTCAGCATCATTACTTCAGTCTTCAGTGTCACATGATCCTTCAGAAATCAATCTAATATGATGATTTGATGCTCAAGAAGCATTCATTAATATTATCAATGTTGAAAACAGTTGTGTACAAATTTTTTTCAAAATTCTTCGATGAATAGAAAGTTCAAAAGAACAGCATTTATTTAAAATAGAATATTTTCTAACATTATAATTGTCTTTACTGTAACTTTTGATCAGTTTAACTCATCCTTGATGAATAAAAGTATTGATTCATTTTATTTCTATCCCCCAAAAATAAAAATAAAATTCTTACTGACCCCAAACGTTTGAACGGTAGTGTTTAATGTTACAAAAGATTGAGATTTCAGACAAAATGCTGTTCTTTTGAACTTTCTATTCATCATAGCATCATGAAATAAAAATGTAAATAACTGTTTTCAACATTGATAATAATCATAAATGTTTCTTGAGCATCAAATCATCATATAAGATTGACTTCTGAAGGATCATGTGACACTGAAGACTGGAGTAATGATGCTGAAAATTCAGCTTTGATCACAGGAATAAATTACACTTTACTGTATATTGACAGAAAACAGCTGTTTTAAATTGGAATAATATTTCACAATATTACTGTTTTTGTTTGTATTTTTAATCAAATAAATGCAGGCTTGGTGAGCAGAAGATACTTCTTTTAAAACATAAAAAAATCTTACTGACCCCAAACTTTTGAACGGTAGTGTATATTTTGTGGACTTACACTTACGTTATCCCAAATGTTTCCAAGAATGTTTAAATCCAGAGAAATAAGCAATTTAACCAGGACACAGACCGTGTCCATGTGTTGCCTATGACATCATGCGTTACCCTTGATTTCCGGTTTTATTTTGTAGAAACTATGAAAACACCGAAGACGCTTTAATATATTATGTGTTTTATTAGACAGGTGAGCAACTGTTTGGATACATTCATACAGAAAACTATAATCATTGTTATATATCTCAACACAGTAAGTCTGCAAACAGAAGTCCAATTTCCGTTCCATTTTTTTTTATATAATGCTATACATTTTATAATGCTATATACAGAAAGCCACTGATTATAAAGTTATAAATATTGATATTTTTCTTACAAAAACCCATCGCTTCACTTCAGAAGGCATTTATTAACCCTGTGGAGTCGTATGGATTACTTTTACGATGGATGGATGCGCTTTTTGCAACTTCATAAACTTGGGCACAATTCAATGCCATGAAAACGATGGGAGAGTCATATAGGATGGCTTGAGGGTGAGTAAATTATGGGATAATTTTCATTTTTGGGTGACCTATTTCTTTAAGTCTCTCGAGCTACGGAAGAGCAACAGAAAGCTGAGCAATGTGAGGCTGTGTAACTTTCAGTGAATCATATGTAGTGCCGACCCTCCTTCCTGATCCCATCAAATTATCTAGACTGATTTACATGTAAGAAAAGTCTGCCCTGAATCATTTTTTTTTTTTTTTAAATGTACAGTTTGACTAAATCCTCACTAATCTGCATGCAGTGTAAATTGGCATACATTTACCAACAATATTTCCTCAAACTTCAAACGTTCAGGGGAAATTTCTCTCTGAATACAGGCCACTTTCATTCTCTGTCCTACTTCGTTTTTTCTCCAAAAAAGTTACAATGTCACCATGTTCCTATTTTAAGTGGGCTTTGAGGTGTTTTTAGAATAAATAAACCGCTCTGTTTCTGACACAAAAAGGAACAATTCCCTATAGCCTGTCACAGGGTTTCCTGAGCAGTATTTACAGAGCAGGGTCTCACTATTGTGTTGCTCTCCAGACATCTTCCTTTCCACGCTGTCCTCTGAGGAAATCACAATACATGAGAATACATACATGACCTATAATGGTTCATTTGAGCACTCAAAGGCTGTCTCACATACATCCATTCAAACCATGATGGAGTATGCGACGAGCCTGGATATGACGTTATACTGCCACCATGCGTCTCTGTGTTGAAACAACATCTGAACTGTACACTCTAAAAAATGCTGGGTTAAAAACAACCCAAGTTGGGTTGAAAATGGACAAACCCAGCGATTGGGTTGTTTTGACCCAGCAATTGTTTACAAATTACTATAGGTCTGGCTTAAAATGAACCCAAAATAGGTTGGAAATTAAAAATCAGACTCATAATTACTAGAGGCAACAATAATAATCAAAAAGATGAGCATTTATTAATAAGCAATTTAATAAATGTTTAATGTTTAAATATTATTCAAAAAAATATTAATAAATGTTAATTTCCAACATATTTTGGGTTCATTTTAAGCAAGAAATACAGTAATTTTTAAACAATATTTGGGTTAAATAAAACTACCCAGCAGGTTGGGCAAACATTTAACCCAGCCGCTGGGTTAAAACAACCCAATCGCTGGGTTTGTCCATTTTCAACCCAACTTGGGTTGTTTTTAACCCAGCATTTTTTAGAGTGTATATTTAGGACTTGGAGAACCACTTATAAGTTATAATTTTACAATGTATTAATTCAAAATTAACAATTAATTGCGTAAATTTAAATAAAAATAAATAAATAAAAATATTTGATTAAAAAAGCAATTGGAAAATGCTTTTAAGAAGGATTAATTGTATTATTTTTTATTTTTGTATTAATTATTATAATGTTTTAACTAAAGAATTAAATACAGTATGTCGAATTATTGGTCAGTTTGAAGGTGTATTTTCCTTTAAAGTTTTTAAATAATAAGATTGACAGTATTACTGTCTGTTTATTTATTAATAAATAAACATCCCGACCTCTCTCGGAACGCGAAATTCCAAATCGTAGTATGGAGAAGGCTTGCTCATTAATATTCATTAGCCCAGCCTTTTCTATTGGACGGTCACCAAAGATTTATAAATCATATGGTCTTTTTTAAATGTAAATATGGATTTGTTATAATTTTTTATATTAGCCTATCAATGAAAGGAATTCACAAATAGTAGGCCCTATTTGAAAACAAACCACATAAAAAATAGTTTTGCTATGGTTTTAATCAGAAATAGCTACTGTTAGATCGTATTTATTCCATCATATTTATTCCAGCTGTTTCTCAAATCGAAAAAAAAAAAAGAATCCTACTATGGCTAAATCTCTTCTAATGAATATTAATTACGCAATGCTGCCGTTGAGCGGTTGCCATCCAATAGCAGTAGACTATAATTAATAATTAATTGATGACCGTCCAATAGAGAAGGCTGGGCTAATGAATATTAATGAGCAAGCCTTCTCCATACTACGATTTGGAATTTCGCGTTCCAAGAGCGGTCGGGATGACGAGCAGCGCCAGGTACAAGAGCCGGACGGTGAAATCAGGTAAGATAGGTGATGAATTAACGGTATGTGATTGAAATAACAGCAAGATTTAATAACGGGAATGTAATTTGTTTGTTTGCATCAATCGTTGTGGATTTCTCAACGCTTGAATGGGCGTCTGCATCCTTCACCTGCTGCGGGCGTCTCACATCCCACAACAGAGGATGCAGAGGTAAGCGTGCTTTATTGTCTGTAATCATCTATATAAATATTGTGCTGCATTTCTATGAGCTGATCCACATCTGTGAGTATGCTGCATATATTTCTGGGACATTGCTATGAATAGAGCCATATAACGGTCCTGCATCACTTACAGCTTCCATCTACATCTGTTTGGTTAGGAGAGTAACAATGAACACTGAATATCATATTCTGTATATTTCATAAGGCATTTAAGGGTTGCAAATGTCTCTTCCATCAAATTCATGGATGCTGTCCATTTTTAGAGATGCATGAAACTAATCCTCACTGCCAGCTTTCAGTGTCCCACATTTCATCCTCACTGTAAAGCAGCAGGAGAACTGCATCCATTGCATCATTTGAGAACAATGAGGACGATTCCATCAGCTACTATCTTAAAGTTTTCATTAAATGTCGCTGAATCTAATTACATCAACTATTTTAATTTTATAGGCTATTTGTGAATCTCAGAGAAAGGCCATATTCCACCTCCAACACCCAATAGAAAAGTAATGCATTTTGCTGAAAGAAAATGAATTATGTTTTATTGCAAACTAGATTATTTGCATTGTGACACTAAAACAGACGCGATGCGATAAGATTCCAGCGACAAACAATTTGCCCACACCAGACGCGACGCGACTATGAGACGCGATAAAGTCAATCAAAAATCACAGCCAATCAGAAGAGCGCGTGGGCGGGGTCTCTCGGCAAACTCTCCAAAGAGTACTTAATCAAATTCATGAATATTACACTTCATTTTAACATTATTAAAAATACATATTGAGTTACTGAAACAATCTTTGTCATAGAGTACACTTGTCTGTTCACAATGTGTTTGAACATTATTGTATTGTATTTTGAAGGTCAGAGGTGAATTATTTTGCTTTCTGTAGCCTCCGGCTATAAAAGACACACAAAATGATATTCAAACTCACATTTGACGCTTTAATTTTAAATAAAGCACATAAACAGTACCTGAGATTATCATTGCCATACTTTGTTGTTCCAGGTTAGTACAAAAAATAGGCTACCTTTTATCGCGTGTCGCGTCGCATGTGACGCACATGAGAATTGGGGGAGATATGTGCTTAAATGTAAGAGAAATAATGTCACAATGCAAAAAAATCCAAATAATCTTTGCCTTTAGGCTAAATTACAGGGTAAAATGTACCCATGAAGGCCTAGTTAATTATTAACAACAAGGATGTTTATAATTAAAAGAACTAGGCCAACATGAGTACATTTTTTCATAATTTTCAAAATTCATAATTTACTATAGGCCTTTTTTCATTTTTGTAATGAGGTGTTGCACTGTTTTGTGGTATTTTCTGATTTCATATTCTTCTTCAAATCTTAGAGACATGATAAATGTTCATGTTCAGCTGCTGTTCATGCGGTCTTCTGTGCACTGGCTTAGAAAATGTCTAAATGTACACTTGGCTCTCTGTATGTCTGCCCGAGGGTGAAGTGTCAGTCAATCTGGGGGACGACTGATGAAAATAACGCTAATGCCTCTTTCTGCTAGGAAACATCCGATTCATTTCTTGTGTTGTTTCTCTGTGAACGCCCACGAATGCATGCACATGGTTTCCGGTGACTGAGACTGTCGCCAGCTGTGCATGAAAGCAAAATCCAATATCCATGGCCTTAGGTGAGGATAAACCCTCTCACACTTAGCGAGATTCCCAGACAGGCCAAACAATCCTGGAGATGAAGTCAAGCAGGAGTCTATTGTATCTTAATGTATTTGTGTTTTAGTTTTATTCAGTCCTGCACAGCATGTATAATCATTCCTTTCCTACAGATTTGCATACTCTGCTGCACTCTGAGATGAAATGGACCAATAAACAGGGCAAGTTTTGCATATTTGTGATGCAAACCAAGCATAATGATTGTATATGACTGCAGAGAGGTTTTATATAATAGGATAAATTATGTAATATTGTTAATATGGACTGTGAGGCCTTCAGGCATGACCGCTCCCACACAGGCTCTTTAAGCACAATGAAACATGGCAGGAATTCTGGGATTGCCCTAGTAATGTAGCGAGTGTGGCATACATCCGGCTGGCTGTGAAGGTGGGGGGTGGGGCACTTGGATTCATTTTTATCCCTTCAGCTATCACATGATCTGGCTTGCTGATGTCCATTTTTTACATACTGTACAGTTGTTTTGATATGGAAATGAATGTGGTAGTATCAGCAGTGTATTATTAAATGATGCCATTGTAATCCAATCTTTCAGGAAAAAGAGTATGTCGGCTTCGCCACCCTCCCAAACCAGGTTCACAGGAAGTCGGTCAAAAAAGGTTTTGATTTCTCACTCATGGTGGCAGGTGAGTTTCCTTATCACCAGTGTTGTTATTGTGAACTAAAGCAAAAATGAGAAGTATTCAATATTGTTTTCCTTAACTGAAACAAAGCTGAAATAAAACATAAATATTAGATGAAAAACTTAAAGTCACCATGAAATCAACATATTCTTATATTTTATGGAATATTGCAGTATTTATTATAAATTATTTACCTAATTATTTATTTAGTTTTTTTAATTCATATGCCCTCGTAATCTTGAATCAAAATACTGTAACTTCCACTTCCTCTTGCAGCGGCATCTCTTCTCTGATGTTCACTGGTGCGAGGGTGGGGCAACCTGTCACTCACATGAGATCGACCAATAGCAAACCACAACCATCCAACGATCCAATCAATTCCTGAGAGACAAAATTAAGACCCGCCCTACATTTTGTATTCATTCCAGAAGTCGTTTCACTCGGATATACGTCACAATGGAGAAGAAGAAAAGATTATTGCAACTTCCGTTTCATGCTGACTTCAAAAAACTCGAAAAACGTTCCCTTAAAATAAAATAAGTTTAATTTCAATTATTAAAATGAATAAATGGAAATAAATATAAATTAAAAGCTAAACAGAAATACAAAAAATTCACAAAATTACAAAAATGTTAATTAAAATGAACTCTAAAAATATCAAAATAAAAATTTGAAGTCCCCCTGTAGTCAATAATTTGATCCATTAAAACAAATTTTTGATCACCAAAATGACATATGTAAAAAAATGTTCTTGTGAAAAAAGTTAAAATAGCTTGAATGTAACTCGACACCCTTGCTTCATTTAGTATACGTGGAAGCATGAATATGCAAATTAGCCCTGCCTCCACTCACACCAGCTCAGAGATCTACTAGGTCAACTTTACAGTAGTAAACACTGCACGATGGCAAGTGGAAATACTGGTTTAGTTCAGCCATATATGTTTATGAATTTGCACATGGTTTGTCTTAAAGGATCCACATAGACACCACATAGACGTATCGTTTTATTTTATTCAGTTCATTTATTTATTTAGTTTAATCTTATTTTTTAAGTTATTTATTTATTTTTACATTTTTACAGTTTTTCTTTAGACTTTTCAACAGACCTCCTAGCACTCCCTTGCGGCCCCCTGGGAGTCCCCAGACCCCAGTTTAAAAACCTGTGCACTAAGTGTATTTATGACTGTTTAAACTCCCTTTTTTTCAGGGGAGTCTGGTCTTGGAAAGTCCACCCTGATCAACAGCTTGTTCCTCACAGATCTGTACAAGGACAGGAAACTACTGAATGCTGAAGGTATATTTCTGCTCCCATGCTCTTAGATTTTACTGCAATTTACATAATGTCATCTAAAAGACATATTTCCTTCCTAAAATACGTGTTTTGTTGATTAGAGCGCATTAATCAGACTGTGGAGATCATCAAACACACCGTTGACATTGAGGAGAAGGGCGTCAAGCTGAAACTGACCATTGTAGACACACCAGGTTTTGGAGACGCTGTCAATAATACGGAGAGGTATGTACTTAGAGTTTACCACAGATTTGTTAAGTAAATTATTGGTAGTTTTTCTGCGAATCAGACTCTTTCGTCTCAATCCTCAGCTGGAAGGCCATTACTGACTATATTGACCAGCAGTTTGAACAGTATTTTCGGGATGAAAGTGGCTTGAACAGGAAGAACATCCAGGATAATCGTGTCCACTGCTGCTTATACTTCATCCCTCCATTTGGCCATGGGTAATACATCCCTGACTCTCTGCTACTTATATATATATATATATATAATGTATATATTAGGGCTATTGATTTAACATGTTAACTAGATTAATTAATTACGGTAAAAAATAACACATTAAAATTATTAACACATTTAACGCACTTGCCCCGCCCCAGACCTACGTAGTTCATCTGACATTTCATACAGTTGATTGATGACAAATATGCTGATGCAGGGCAACAACTCACTGTGTGATGGAGCCTATAGAATATAGTTAGAAAGATATGGGGCAAAAATGTCCCTGTTTGAGTGTTTGTCTAATATTTACATTATATGATGTACTCAAAGCAGAACTAAGTAACTTTTTTTACCTTCATAAATAGTTTTCTAAGTCCTTACGATGGTTAATTGACTTGTAGTGGTGTGTTTGAGGCGTGCACTAACCCCCTCTGGCACGTCTACGGCAGAAAACAGCACTTGCAAGTTGAGTTGCGCCGACCCGACACAATCTCGCCTCATGTTCACGTTCACGCGAGAGTGACAAAATGCTTTACGGTAATTCAAAAACAATGTATATATTATGACTTTATAAGACAATTTCGAAAATTACCCACCTCCATCGAGATTTCTTGTACTGTATTTGCAAAACTACTGCGCTGGTGAGCGTTGTAGTCGTTGTAGTCCAGAGCTGCACTTGGAGTATTTACGATTCACTGAAGGAACCTGTAGGGGGAGCTTCGCAAATCTTACTGAGTTACGCTTTAAGCTATATCACACGAGTAACAAGCGCAATATCACACAAGTTCTGTTTTTCTGTCCAGAAGCACGAGTGCAAATGTGATACTGATTTTATACAACAGTTCAATAAATAATAAATTAATATTGTGTTATTTTAGACAAAATATTGTCTGTTTTGCTCAGTTTTTCCAACGAAAGTATAAAAACACAGCAGCGTTTCATTTCTGAATCCGCATTTTGAAAAAAATTGGGTGAACCAATGATTCAATGGACCGTTCATAAAGAGAACCATTTTCTTCACTCCTGAATGAATCAGTGGTTTGAACGAATCTAATGAATGAATGAATGACTCAATGACTCACTCATTAAGACATTTACCACCACCTACTAGCAGTTTTAGATTCTTATTTAGAGTAACATTTCATTAAAAAAATCATATTTCCCTATTAATAATAATAATATAAAGAAAACATGAAAGGGATAGTTCACCCAAAAATATTTCTTTCTGAAGCTTTTTTTTTGTTTTGTAATGTCTATTTGATGCTTTACACAATAATGACTTAAAATTGTCTTTTGGAAGTAATTTCTCAGACAAATTTGATGTGTGATTAATTTGCGATTAATTAGATTAATTAATTGCCACATCATGTAATTAATTAGATTTTTAAAAAATTACAGCCCTAATATATATATATATACACACACACACACACACATATACATATACTGTATATATAAAATAAAATTAATAATCCAAATTTTAAAAAGCAGTAAAAAAAAAAAAAATTCTGGGAAAGTTGTCTTTACAGTTTCTTTTTTTTAACAAATCGTCTATTTAGAAAGTGCAGAAACCTTTGTGTTGTGAACATTACTGTAAATCAATCTGTATTACGATCGATGAATTTAAATATACACTACCATTAAAAAGTTTGGGGTCAGTACGTTTTTTTTAAAGAAATTAATACTTTTATTCTGCATGGATGCATTAAATTGATCAAGTGACTGTAAAGACACTTATAATGTTTAAAAAATTATATTTCAAATAACTGCTGTTCTTTTGAACTAAAATGCAAAGCAGCACATTTGTTGTCAACACTGATAATAACAATAAATGTTTCTTGAGCATCAAATCAGCATATTAGAATGATTTCTGAAGGATCATGTGACACTGAAGACTGGAGTAATGATGCTGAAAATTCAGCTTTGATCACGGGATTAAATTACTCAAATATTTAGTTATTCTAAATTGTAATAATATTTCATAATAGTTCTGTTTTTACTGTATTTTACTGTGAGAATGAGAGACTGCTTTCAAAAACCTTCAAAAATCTTGCCGACCCCAAACCTTTGAACAGTAGTGTAAATGCCTCGTTTTTGAAAGCAAACTAAATAAAGCATCTCAGACCGCATAAGCCCACTCACTCTCTCTGCTCTCCTCTCAGGCTGCGGCCCGTGGACGTGGAGTTTATGAAGGCACTGCAGGACAAGGTGAACGTGGTTCCACTCATTTCCAAGGCTGACTGTCTGACGCCAGTGGAGATGAGGAAGATGAAGGACAGGGTAAAGCCGATCCACCTCAACCTCAGTCTGTTTATACATGCACACGCTCTGTTCATATTCATACGCACACCGCGTCCTTGCTCGATCGTGTCAAGGCTTCTGACGTAACGAATGTTTTTGATCCTTCTGCTCAAGGTGAGGGAGGAGATCGAGAAGTTCGGAATCAAAGTGTACCAGTTCCCAGACTGTGATTCCGATGAGGACGAGGAGTTCAAGCAACAGGACCGAGAGCTGAAGGTCGGTATTATGATTCATAAATGGATGCTTGAGTACTTAATGACTCAAGACATGAAAAATGATGTTTTCTGTTCCGTCCAAGGCTGACATTTATAAGGTCCATGCCAGATTAAAACCATTTTTGTTTGACTTAGTGAGCTGCCTCCGTCAGGGGGTTCAAAAATGTATCACGGTTTCCACAAAAATATTAAGCAACATTGATAATAATAAGAAATGACTCTTGAGCAGCAAATCAGCATATTAAATGATTTCTGAAGGATCATGTGACACTGAAGACTGGAGTAATGATGCTGAAAATTCCGCTTTGATCACAGGAATAAATTACATTTTAAATTAAAGCTGCAAGCAGCATTTATCGGAGTTCAAGCATTTAAGCACAAATGCGTAAAAAGATATTATGTTTTATTTAGCAAGCGTGTACCCACTTAAATCATTGAAGGAACAGACTGGAGTAATGTAAATTGCCTGTTCTTAGCCAAAACAGGCAATTTACCATTGAAAATATATGGTTTGTAAAGCTTTTTTACAGTTATTGCGCCACCTATTGTCCAATCTCCATAAAAGTTGGCATGCTTCTTTAGAGTCTTATGCTGCATGTGCTCACTTAATTCCGTGAAGTTCTGAGTTTTCTTTTAGGATTTATAGGCTTTTGGGTATATCTAGCCACACCCATTTTCTAAATGACCCTGTTACCCTTTACCCAAAGGGTAAAGTTCAACTTTTTTTTATAATTATTTATCTAGAGAGTCCAGACAATTGTACTGCACTGGTTTGGTTCCGATCGGGCAAAAAACCTAGGAGTAGTTCGCAAAAGTAGGTTTTTCACATATTTGCGAATAATTAATGAACAATTTGATTGACAGCATTGGTTCCTGAGGCAAAGTTGTTCAGAATGAGGAGATCTATCAAATGATATGCATATTGTGTGGATCTGTGTGGATCTGTGAAAAACCACGTGATTACAGAGGCGTAAAATCTCGTTAGTGCCAACTAGTGGCTGATTTCTTTCAAAATTCGTACAGACCTCTAGGCCCATGAGTCAATCATGCCCACCGAGTTTCGTTCCGATCGGCCTCTATTAACCTTGTCTAATAGGTGCTTAAAATTCATTGGCCGATGGCAACCATGTTTTTTGACATACGCCAATGTGCTCATAGACTATCATGCCCCCTTGGACCAAGACACTGCATGCCAAATTTCAAGTCAGTCGGACTAACGGTTGCATAGTCACAACTGTTTTCATGTTTTTTTTTAAGTTATAGCACCACCTAGTGTCCAATCGACGCAATTTTATCATGACCAAAGATTGAGCCCCTACACATGTGTACCGAGTTTGGTGAAAATATCTCATTTCGTTCACAAGTTATAGCCTTTTTAGTAAAAGTGGCTCCGCCCATTTGAAAAGTTTTTGCACCCCTTAGCACGTAGTGCTGAAACCCTATTGTAATTGTAAGGATTTTTATTATATTTCTTATGCCTTAAAACTGATTGGGCAGCCCAAACTGTAAGGCCAAGAGACTTGAAACTTTGTCAGATGGTAGTAGTCTTGCTCGCTACTCAGATACCCGGACTCGTCCAAAACGGCCTATAGGTGGCACTACAGCGATCAAAAACGCAAAATCGCGATTTCATTTCCGCCAGGAAAAATTTTCCACCATTTTGAATTTTGTCCAAAACCTACTTTTGCGAGCTAGTCCTAGGTTTTTCGCCCGATCGGAACCAAACCAGTGCAGAAAGATTCTCTGGAGTCTGAATATCAAAAGTTATTAAAAAAAAAGTTGAAATTTCGATTCGATTCATAATTAGTGAAACCAAGTGAGCTGCTTCTGTCAAGATGTTTGGCTGGTTGGTTAGTTTGATCCTGTTAACCCCTGCTGGTAGATGCTGTAACTACACCTCTGGCACAATTTGCAGAAAATAATCAAAAAAGAAAAACTTTCTCCACTGACGACTATTTAAAACTTATGGAAGTTTTTTTCCGCCATGAAATAAAAATAAAAAAGGTAACTGCGGCATTATATCTCAGAATTGCGAGTTATAAAGTCAGAATTGCTTGATATAAACTTGCAATTGCATGTTATAATGTCAGAATTGTGAGATATAAGCTCACAATTCTAAAAAAAAGTCAGAATTGCAAGTTTATATTTGATAATTCTAACTTTATAAGACACAATTACGAGTTTATATCATGCAATTCTGATTTTATAACTCGCAATTGTGTTTATATCTCACAATTTTGAGAAAAAATTGCGTGATAAAAACTCGCAATTGCGAAAAAAAGTGTTTTTGTCATTAGTTTTTAAAAAAGTTTTAAAAGTATTAAAACTCAGGAGTAAGAAATATAAATCTCTATGTTTTGTGCTTTTAGGAGAGCACTCCATTTGCTGTGATTGGAAGCAACACGATAGTGGAGGTCAAAGGTCAGCGGGTGAGAGGGAGACTTTACCCATGGGGCATTGTGGAAGGTCAGTACGGATCTGTGCTTGAATATCTAAATTTTGCATGATACAAACTCTGTACTGATAAGTATACATGCATAGAAATTAAGACTAGTAAAACAGATTTGTGGTCATACTTTTTTATCACAGTGGAGAATCAGTCCCATTGTGATTTCGTCAAGCTGAGGACCATGTTGATTCGTTCACACATGCACGACCTGAAAGACATCACGTGTGACGTGCACTATGAAAACTACAGGGCGCAGTGCATACAGCAAATGACAAGGTTAGTCACAATAGCTTTTCCAAATATCTTACTAAACATAATAGGAAAAGATACTTTGCCATTGAGTTCACTTATGAAATGTTATTATTTCACAAGCAAACTGACCCAGGATAATCGCGTGGAGAGTCCCATTCCGATACTACCACTGTCCACCCCTGACGTAGAGACAGAAAAGCTGATAAAGATGAAGGATGAAGAGGTCAGCTGTTCTGCTTAATTATTTAATTTCTTAACTCTAACTAGGGCTGCACGATATTGAAAAAAAATGACATTGCGATATTTCATTTTTCTGCGATATATATTGCGATATGAAAAGAATTTCAGCTGATGACTTGAATAGCTCTATTTGGAAAGAATTGATCATTCTAGAGAATGATTGAGGTGATTTTGTGAAGTGAATCTGAAATTATACAAATTATAAGCACAGATAAATACAACAGAACAAACATACAAATGAAATAAACAGTGCTTTGTGTTTTTTAGGTAAGACTAACAATATTCAGGTACAGAAATTGAATAATAAAATGTAAAAATAACACTGCATAGTCTTCACTGTATAAATTAAGTATAATTATTCTTTGTTAATGCTACAAAAGTGATTTTCTCTTTGTATTTTGTTGTTTGATTAACATGAATGACTCAGACAGCAGCAGGAATATTAGGCTTCTGTCACTTTATGACCGAACGGAACGCACGGATCCAATATAATGATACGCATCCGTTTTCCGTCTCAATTGTTTATGTTCACGTAAGCCATAAGCGACTCACTGTGTTTATGAGGATACTCACCAAGAAAAGCATTTTGACATCATTTTGAATGTATGTGTCCGTTCAAGCACAAATAGACGTCGTAGAGAACAGAATTTGGTGTTTGGCTCTGTGTGTGTGCACAGAAAACAGCGTGTGAGTTCCGAATTGAGTTCTTTTTCATGTCGTCTTGCACGCAAATGGTTTAAAATCGCTTGAGTGTTTAAACTGACAGGACCTAAAACACATGCAAATGATAAACTTTTGCTCTGTGATGGTTTTAATCTGAGAATCACTTGCATTTCGAACCGTGGTGCCTGGTCCGTACGGATCACAGATCAACTACGATACTTGACATCGCAATATCGATGCTAAAATGATACATTGTGCTGCCCTAACTCTAACTTTATAAATGTGGCACTGAGCACAAAACTAGCCAGGAAAATTGTATTTTTGTATTTCTGCCTAATATTGTTCACTCTGTCTCTTACAGTTGCGGAGGATGCAGGAGATGCTTCAAAAAATGCAACAACAGATGCATGAACAGGACCTGTGAATGCCGCCCTGCACAGAAATGGCTGATTATACTTCTGCTTGTATGCAAGCAGACACATAACACTTTAACATCACACTGAAGGATATGCAGTAGTGAAAGAAATAAACAAATGTATGTATTTGTATGTTAAAACACAATACACAGATATGAATGCATGTGTCTAGCACTGCGGTTAACAGGGTTACTTCTGAGCCTGATATTTAAAACCAGGCTCCAAGTTGAAATATTTAGTAAAAGATTTAGTGATTCGTTAGTTTTCACACTTTGTACAGTCCATGTGATGCTGTATGACTGTTTCCATGGCAGAGACTGCTTTATTGACAGTAGACATGGCAAATGTTCTGTCTTGTTTTTTTTGTGACCTGTTTTTATCCCATTTTTTAAAATATTTTTTAGCAATTGATGTGTGTGAGTGTGCGCGCCTGTGCCGTTATGCTTAAAACAAGAGCGGAAAACTAACTATTTGAGTGAATTTCTACTTTTGAAGCAGCTATACCAACAAAGTCATTCAATTTTGAACGAGGTTTACACAGTTAAGAAGTATCAACATTTGTAGTTAATAGCAAACACTTTAACCAGTATTAAACCTTAATTTTTCATTGTTTATTAATTTACTTGTCTCTGAAGGCCTCATCAGGGCACCCTTCAGTTGTTCTACGATTGCCGTATGAATTTTCCCCGATCAAATCTTTTGTCTATTTTATTTTATCAATTGCACATAAAAACTTGATTCTTTTTATCAATTTTATAGAATTCAGGTTATAATACGCCACTTGAGACTTAAGATCCAGCCCTAAAACACCAAAATTTTCATAATATTTAAAATAAAAATAGATATCAGACAATCTTTATCAGCAAAAAGGCTCTGACATATTTTATATCACCTGTTGTTGGTTTTATGCATCGAGATATTGATTTGTATGGCCTGTATGTGTTTACTCAAGCTATTCCTATGAGCATGATAAATGCACCATCTGTCATATATCATGGTTCCTTTGAAAAATAAACACATCCTCTGTGTTAGAGCCTGTCTGATCTGTACATCTCTTCATCATTGTTAAATGTTTTTTAGATTGCTCATTAGGGGGAGAGCGGGGTGAGTTGAGACGGTTTTTACTTGCAGTGTCTTTAAAATAAGCGCATGACAGTAATGTGTCCAACTAAAATATATACATACATTTCAG
This sequence comes from Anabarilius grahami, assembly GCA_003731715.1. NCBI lineage: Eukaryota > Metazoa > Chordata > Actinopteri > Cypriniformes > Xenocyprididae > Anabarilius > Anabarilius grahami. The sequence continues at coordinate 1,330,969 of RJVU01007007.1, forward strand.
GATGTGATCTTTGGGGATCAATCTGAATCTAAAATAAACTGCTTTCCAAAAAATAAGTAAGTGGTCTCTTGGCTTAGCCACATGGGGGTAGATTGTGCCATTGATTATGCTGATGTTAAACTGAACATTTTCACTTCATGCAATATCAAAGCAAGAGAAAGTCAGTAACAAATGACTTCTTAAAAAAAAAAGAAAGTGAAGTGACATGTGGCCAAGTATGGTGACCCATACTCGGAATTTGTGCTCTGCATTTAATCCATCCAAGTGCACACACACAGCAGTGAACACACACACACCGTGAACACACACCCGGAGCAGTGGGCAGCCATTGCTGCGGCGCCCGGGGAGCAGTTGGGGGTACGGTGCCTTGCTCAAGGGTCTCACCTCAGTCGTGGTATTGAGGGTGGGGAGAGCGCTGGACATTCACTCCCCTCACCGACAATCCCTGCCGGACCTGAGACTCGAACCCATGACCTTTGGGTTACAAGTCCGACTCTCTATCCATTAGGCCACGACTGCCCCCAAATTTGCATGTGAGCCTTGTGATTGACTAGCCATCCATACAGGGTGTTTCCCCGCTTGCGGCTCAATACGCTTTAGCTCCCCACAAACCTAGTAAGGATAAAGTGGTTTGGATAACGGAATAGATGCATGAATGACTTCTTAAAGTATTAACCGAACAAACTTGTATCATCCAGCAGTTTAGAGCTAACATCATACTAACAGTCAGACACAAGAAGCACATAGTCCTTGAATATAAAAAATTTAAATCTGTCATTTATTACTCACCCTCATGTCGTTCTACAACCGTAAGACCTTTGTTCATCTTCGAAACACAAATTAAGATCAAAAAGAAAAAAGATGGCTCAGTGTGGCATAGACAGCAAGATAATTAACACTTTCAGATGCCCAGAAAGCTACTAAAGACATATTTAAAACAGTTCATGTGACTACAGTGGTTCAACCTTAATGTTATGAAGCGACGAGAATACTTTTTGTGCGCCAAAAAAACTAAATAATGACTTTATTCAACAATATCTAGCGATAGGCGATTTTAAAACACTGCTTCATGAAGCTTCGAAGCTTTACAAATCTTTTGTTTCAAATCAGTGGTTCGGAGCGTGTATCAAACTGCCAAAGTCATGTGAACCACTGAAATTTCTAAACGTTTCGAAACACTTATGATGTAACAAAGCCTTGTTTACTGAAAAAAGTTATTTAGTTTTTTGGCGCAAAAAAAGTATTCTCGTCACTTCATAACATTAAGGTTGAACCACTGTAGTCACATGAACTGTTTTAAACATGTCTTTAGTAGCTTTCTGGGCATCTGAAAGTGTTAGTTATCTTGCTGTCGGGTTTGATAAAAAAATATTTGTTTTCCGAAGATGAACAAGGTCTTACAGCTGTAGAATGACATGAGGGTGAGTAATTTTCATTTTTGGGTGAACTTACCCTTTAACTCTCATCTCATAAATTTTCCATATTCACTTTTTATGGTATATTATTATGTTACATGCATTCAAATATCAATTTGAAAGTATAGTTAAAAGTACGTTGAAACTAAAATGCTTTTGTGCTCGAGGTGGGGTTTTTGAATCATCCCAGTGACTCGAATCTTTCGAAAGATTCATTCAGTGAGACAACGATTCACTCGCAGATTCGTTAAAGTTGACTGAAACGAGTGTCTTCAAAAATCTACTAAGAAACTCCAGAAATATTTTATGTATCACACGCGTTTTCCTCACAAATAACAACAAAGCAAAACTAGCCTATCATTTTACCATTAAGTTTGTGTACTAGCGATTTTACAAAATGTTTACAGCAGAAAATCCCCACGAGCGTGTTCATTAGTCGATTCACGAACGCGTTTAGACTCAAACCCAGCAAAGAGGGCGTATTCGTTCAGTAGGTCCATCCACGACCCGCATGGTTCTTTAAAGGCTGTCTTTGAATTGAATGTGAACGAGAACGATTTGTTCACTTTACATCTACTCTAGTTCAAAAAAGCGAACTGAATACCGCCAAGCTGTGCAAGTAAACTGTGCGTAATGCGGCAGTCGCAGGTTCATTTTGTGGTAAAACACATATGCATGTGAACATTCTTCGATCACGTCTTATCAGATTAACATATACCACGGCGTAGAAGGAGTTCAACAGAAATGCATGTAGCCTAAATAAAAGCTCGGCGGGCAGGAACACCCCTCTGCATGGCATGCAGTATTAATGTAGTATGGGTAACTACAACTTTTTGTAAAAAACAAAAAATGGGCGTGGGTGAGGATTACAGGCTGTCTTTTTTATAAAACCATGAAGGTTTGCAGATGTGGTGTGGATAAACTTGCCTCTCCATCACTCTACTTCCGCATCAAACATGTTTTTAACGCTCAACATGTCCTGTTGAGCACAACACTGAAGTAAATGCCATTTGCATCGGTTTGCATGTTTTTAACATTAACCTCGCAGAAACATCTGACTGGGACGCAGCAGCAGACTGCAGAGATCATATGGAAGAGAAACTGGACATGGATGATGTTTCTCCGTCCCATCAGCATCAGCGGGGCTTGTGGAAATCTTTCCACGGCAGAGCCAAACTAACTGGCAGCCCCAAACTGGGCAAAAAAGACAGAAAGCAAGAAAGTGGGTTTTGGATATTTAAAAAGAAACGACCAAATGGTTTGGACCGAGCGATATCTTCGTCACAACCCAATCTGCCCAGCGCAGCCCTGGATGGCGGTGACAGCGGGAGGACGCGCTGCGGCATGCCGGAGCAGAGTGTCGGTACGCCGGCCTCAGCAGCAGCGTCGCTCGGTGCGGAGATCCAGATGCTGAAAAGAACCGTGAGCTCCAAACCGACACTCTCCCAATTGGTGCAGTCTCAACATAAAGCTGTTCCTCAAGGGTCCACATGCATTGATGATGCTGTGATGGATGGTAATGAAGAACAGGTCAATACAAGTGTGGTAAGACCATTTATTATGTTTCAGATGTTTTTTCTTCTTCATTGCACTGCAGTAATAAGTGATGGATGCAGTTTTTTGGTTTCATTGGATCCTATACAACTTGACAGCTAGTTTATCTACATTCACATTTGCAGATTCCAATTTGCAGATTGTAACTCTATTGTTTTAAATAGAGTGAATTATTAAAGTAAATTTATTATGGATAACTGAGCTCTCAGGGATTTCTGATGCGACAGCACCCCTAAATGTAAATGTATTAAAACAATATTTAATGTAATTTCTATTTGACAGTGATAGACTTTCACTTTTTAGGTCATCAGTAAAAGTGAAACAATGAATTTAGAAAATATGTTTGCTGCAATTTAAGGACTACTACAATAAATACATTTCCATATTTGAAAAGTGATAAATTACTGCTGGAAAAAACATGTCATATTAGCTTAAGATGGTTTTTGTAACCTGGTAGCTGATTTGTTACAGGTGCAAGTTCTAATCAACTTGATCAAGGTGTACCAGGTTAATCTCGACCTCCTCAGCTTGACCGGCATAGTTCAGCTATACACCATGTAAAACCATGCAACACATAGGCTGATATCAGTTAGATGTTGAAGCTTGATCACATCCACTAGGATGATGTTAGAGAAACATTTTCAGAATTACTTGGATTGGATTTAAAGGGTAATCGACCATTAGGCTAATTTGCTTCACTTTACTGAAGTCCCACTTTTGCTGAATGCCCCCAACCAACTACTTTTTGAATACAATAAAACAAAAACATAATGATTTTGATACTATATTATTATTACAATGCAAGTCCAAAAATCTGGTGTCAACTCCTGGAACGCTCAGTAGATCATCAGTTTGTTGCATGCATGCTTGTGAATATCCTTGCCTTTGTACACATTTTCAGCATTTGATGCATGCTCACCTGAATCAGGTGTTTCTGTGCCTTTTTGACATCTGTACATGCAAAGTGATGTGTTTGCATAGTCAAACTCATTTCAGATTCCCATTCACACAAGAACATGTCAGAATGACCTTGTAATTTTTTGGGAATGCTAAAATAGTCTGCCTATTTTCCCATAAAAGCCTGTAAAGTTTGGCCATGGTGTTGAGTTTTTTCTACAAACTGTTAGTTTCAGTTGTGTTGGCCCTGTATAGTTAGTTGCCTGAGGGTATTTGCCAAGCTGGTTTGCAAGAAGAGGAACTTGCCTATAAAAGTAAAGACACATGAACACATTAACACAGGCTTGAAGCCAAACAGTGTGCAGCATTCTGTAAGGTCATCTGCAAAACTTGGTGGTCTAATGTGCATCAGATTTTAAGATCAGTAAATACAGATTTAAGATCGTTTGTTTTTTTTCTGCTAGACATCAATGAAAACAGTGGAGAGTTTACTTAAACGGATAGTTCACTCAAAAATGAGAATTAGCTCAAACTCAGGTCATTCTAAACCTATATGACTTTCTTTGTTCTGCAGGATGTTCTTGAAAATATCTGCTTTGTGTACTTCGAAAGTCGGTTCCACTTTATTTCGATAGTCCTCTTAGACATTCTACTAACTATAAGTAAATTAACTACATGTCAACTAACTCTCATTAATTTGCATCTACATGTAAATCTAACTCTCAATAATTTGCAACTACAGGTCAAATAACTCATTAATTTGCAGCTACAGGTCAACCAACTCATTAATTTGCAACTACAGGTCATCTAACTCTCAGTAATTTGCTAATACAGGTCAACTAACTCATTAATTTGCAACTACATGTAAAACTATCTAAATAATTTGCAACTTCAGGTCAACTAACTCCCATTAATTTGCAACTACAGGTCAACTAACTCATTAATTTGCAACTACAGGTCAACTGCCATGTCAACTAACTCAATAATTTGCAACTGCAGGTTAACTGACATGTCAACTAACTCAATTTGCAACTACAGGTCAATTGACATGTCAACTAACTCAATAATTTACTACAGGTCAACTGACATGTCAATTAACTCAATAATTTGCAAGTACATGTCAACTAACTCATTAATTTGCAACTACATGTCAACTAACCTAAATAATTTGCAACTTCAGGTCAACTAACTCCCATTAATTTGCAACTACAGGTCAACTAACTCAGTAATTTGCTAATACAGGTCAACTAACTCAATTTGCAACTACATGTAAAACTAACTCAATAATTTGCAACTACAGGTCAACTGACATGTCAACTAACTCAATTTGCAACTACAGGTCAATTGACATGTCAACTAACTCAATAATTTACTACAGGTCAACTGACATGTCAATTAACTCAATAATTTGCAAGTACATGTCAACTAACTCATTAATTTGCAACTACATGTCAACTAACTCATTAATTTGCAACTACAGGTCAACTAACTCAATAATTTGCAAGTACATGTCAACTAACTCAATTTGCAACAACAGGTCTACTAACTCAATTTGCAACTAACATGTCTACTAACTCAGTAATTTGCAACTACAGGTCAATTAACTCAATAATTTGCAACTACATATCAACTAACTCAATAATTTGCAACTACATGTCAACTAACTCAATTTGCAACAACAGGTCTACTAACTCAATTTGCAACTAACATGTCTACTAACTCAGTAATTTGCAACTACAGGTCAATTAACTCAATAATTTGCAACTACATATCAACTAACTCAATAATTTGCAACTACATGTCAACTAACTCAATAATTTGCAACTACATGTCAACTAACTCTCCTTAGAGTATTAGTAGTCTGTTAGGTTAGGGTTAGGAGAATAAGTTGTCATGTACTTGCAAAGATACTGAGTTAGAATGTTGGGTGACCGTCGAAATAAAGTGTTTGCAGATATTAAGCAGAGAGTCTACTAATACTCTAATGACTGCTAGTTGACATGTAGTTGCAAAGTTAAATTTTTGGGTGACCTATCCTTTTAAATAAACATAATTGAAGACTCCTGTCCTGAGCTATGAACAAGTTTGGCTAGTCATTTAAGTTTGGTATACATTATGCATGTCCGTCCTAATCCATTACATCACTGGCTTAACAGCGACCAATGGTGCAGCTGAGATTAGAGTCAAACAAACAACATGGCCTGAAGCTGATCTCTGTTTACTCCATTACATGTCTGGACTTGAAAAACAGTCTTGGTATGGAGCTGCCTGAGCTGTCTTTGTGATCAGATTTCTGAGGAAGGGTTCTGAGAGTTTTGAGATTTGAAAAACTGCAGCATGTTTTTCTTAAGAAGTCTGATTTGTATTAGCAGCACTTTCCCTTCTATCCATGACTCAAGGTCTGGCAACGGAGACGAGTAACTCTGCAACTCAGATCAACTCCTCTACAATTGGCGTCACTCGTAGGAGTTGATTTCGGTGAGCATGTTGACACTCTAAGTTTCCCTAACTGTGTAAATTCATGGTATGTGGGAATTGCAATTATGCTGAGCTACAGGGTTTTCACAGTCATGGAAAACCTGGAAATAGCAAAGAATTGCCTTGGAAAAGTAATGGAAATGAAGTAAATCTGATTAACTAAATATTTTATTAACTAAATGTTAAATGTAAATACTAAATGTAGTATATTAAAAATTAATATACTAATATACTAAAAACTATAATTGTGTATTTATTGTTGCTATCACCCATATCATGATTTTTGATTAGTTGTTAAGATTTTAATGTTATTAATTTCCATTACCTTTTTCAAATAATGTCCAAAATAATTGTTTCAATTTCTATGACTTTTGTTCCACTTCCAAGTAGATATATACAGTATATTATATATAATATATATTATATATACTTTGTTTTTTTAGATATTAATTTGATTAATTTCCATGACCTTTTCTCCAATAATAACAAACGACTATGAGTCAGCTATGACTATATCTTT
>RJVU01007007.1:1337881-1356346 GCA_003731715.1 Anabarilius grahami
TAGATATATATAATCTATAAAATCTATAAAAATTTATAAATTATTTTTCCTTTTGTTTTTAAGATATTAATTTTATCCGATAATCAAAAACGACTGAAAAAAGTATAAAATCATGAAAAGGGTAAGATTAAAACAATGTTTTTTGTTTGTTTGTTTTTTGCTCTGATACAGTTGTTATGCCACTTTAAGGTATATTATGTAACAGTGGGTTGACTATCATAGCCACGACTTTTTACAAACAGGTAACGTTCACTGGCATTAGTGTCTGACTGCTCAGGGCTTAAATGCTACATATCAGACACTCATGGAAACAACATAAAACAGATCACGTTTCCTGTCTTACAACATTACACCTAATACAAGTCCATTTTGCACACATCCCCTGAGGCCGCTAAAATGGACCCCAGACTTTCCATGTTAAAAGGTTGCTTTTCAAACAGGAAGTGGCTCTGTAATTTTTACCACCGCATTTTCAAAACCGCTACATCTTCCTGTTAAACCCCATGCCAAGTTATTCTGAAATATTATCTCTTGCCTTTTTTTTAGGTTTCTAGTATCCAACTGTATCCATATCATCATAAGCTAGTACAAACCTCAGTTAAGATTTTCAATGCAGCGGGTGATGTGTTTTATTAAAAGAGAAGCTTTAAGGTCTACCTGCGGTACGAAATCGAACTTTTGATCTGAAAAATTTTTATTCTCCCCAAATCCTGCATCTGTAGGTGAATCAAATATAATTTTATTATAATTTTCAGGTGAAGTGAGTTTGGTACGGGACTGTTTGACTTAACAATTGTTTGACCAATTCATCAATTAGCAGATGAGGAGACAAAGCCTGTCATTCATTATATTTTGGAATTCTGTTTGGTGATGCTTGTGGAGCAGGAATATTATTGAGATGTTATCCCAGGTATTGTTGTCTTTGAAATGATGCAGGAAGATAAATATTGGATCTGTAAATTAGATCAAACATGGCACCAGGATGTTGTAAGGGGAAACCCCATCTAAAAAAATATTCTATATCCTTATTTTTGACAATCCTGTCACTAAACAGGATGTTTAATAGGCCCTGAAGGCTCGCAGTGAAAATCTCCTGCTTTCAGCTGACACTGCAAACACATTTAGTGTGTGACAGAAATGTTTTTGACCTCCTCTCTCGCTCAAGGGCTAAAAGGGGAAGTAGAACTTTCACTGTGTGTAGTGCTTTTTAAATAGTGTCGGTGTGTTTATGTGACAATTAGTGGTAGTGGTGCTGTGTTTTCTCCAAGACCTAAAATATTACAATTTGTCACGTAACTCTTTCCGCACCATTTGTGCTACAGACATGAAATTTGCCTCAAATCATGCAGCTTGTTGAGAAGAGGTGTGCTAATACTTTTCTAAGTAATCAGACCTGCGGTTTTTACTTGATGAAGGGCGATCTGACCCCATGTCTATAGACCAGAATATCACAGAGACTTGTAGGTGGACTCTTTTGACCTGGGCCAGTAAACAACTACCCTAGCAACACCTTAGTAACCACATAGAACTCCAAGCAACACCTTAGCAACCACATAGAACACACCTAGAACACCCTAGCAGCCACATACTGTAGAACACACCCTAGCAACACCCTGGCAAACACATAGAACACACCCAGAACACTACACTGTAAAAAATTATTTTCATGATTTGTTATCACAAATTTTTTTTCTTTTGTCAAATCAACTTAGATAATTAATGTGGTTCAGATAACATAATATATTGAGTTTCTGTTGATTAAACCAATCGCCTTCATTGTATTAAATCAAAATTTTAATTTCAGTGAGCTAAAAATTTTAAGACAACCAGGTAACTTACTTTTTTACAGTGTAGGTTTTCAAATTTTAGGTATTTATTTATTTTATTTTTAACACTTTTTCCGTGGATCCCCAAAACCTTTGCTATATTTTACAATTTTGTGGCATTTAATTTTTTATTTTTCAAATGGTCAATGTTTCTTGCTCTTTCATGTTTATTTTCCATGTATCTAGTATTCTTAGATAAAAAAAAAAAAACCCCAAACAAACATATGGCTTCTTTAAAGCAGGTTTTCAAGCTGCTGTCTTCAAGGACACAATGATAGTAGTTTATGAATCCATGACGTTTCAGACCACCAAACCATTAACCACTTGGCTAAACCACCGGAAACAACACGTTACTTATTCCGAACTTCAACAGGCTGTTTTGAGCATTGTCAGATGTGTGAAGTTGACATCACACACACACTCAGAGCTTCACTTGCTAAGCAAATATTAACTACTGATAGCAAACATCTAGTTTAGTCTCATCTAGTTTGTGACTCTCGCATTTTAGTTTAATTGCTGTTCAAGAACTGCCTACTTAGACAGGATGAGACCATCTGACTGACATATAAAGTGACCAACCACAACTCATAAGATGAAGTAATGAAGCGTCATGCCACTAATGGACGTCTCCACAAAAGATTCTACAGCTAATACTGAAGAAAATGAGTGCTAACTTTGTGAAACTGTATTCTAACCATTAAAATGTTCTGATTAGCTGTGATCATTGCATCATGATTGCGTGATCGTCAAATCATTTTTGCTTTCATTGTGGACAGATCATTTATTTGTTACTGGAAACTTGTCATGTTGCAACATGCCATTACAAAACACGGCTACAGTAGTTCTATATAAGAGCCAAAAATATGACTTACACAAGAAAATGTATTGTAAAGAGTCCAGTTAAATTAATGCAGAGCCATTCTAATATAAAACTGTTTGAACATAAAGCATTTCACTTGGTCTGTATAATAAGAGCTCGATGTTATGTTCTCAGTGCTGGTTTTATAGCACCAGTTTATTAGTTCGTCACATCTTGCAACATTCTGTCATAATTTCAATTGTAAATTGCAACAATGTAACATTGTAATTGTAACAGAGTTCTCTCCTATAATCACTTTTGAGTAAGTAAATCTCTCACATGCTATAAGGTCTGGCATTAATGGTTTTGGATACACTGTGTTTGTGGAGGACATATGTGCACTAAAGATTTTGGGACAATGTCTGTTTTTTTTAGGGCATTAATGCAGCTGACAACGGTGGCACAAAGCCTTTACTGCCCACTTCAGCAATGTATCAGTTGGACATTGTGCTGAAAAGAGGAAACAACCTTGCCATTCGAGACAGAGGCGGTAAGACCTGTGTTTTTGATGCTCATGGTGTTATGTTACTGTAAATGTGTGAATTTTGCCAGGAAAATGTGTTTTACTTTGTATTTACTGTATATGCTATTTAAAGCTAACGTTCAATGGCTGTTTAATCACTATGTTGCAATCAAAATTTGATGTGTTTCAGGAACAAGTGACCCGTATGTGAAGTTCAAAATAGCCGGTAAAGAAGTTTTCCGCAGTAAAATCATTCACAAGAACCTTAACCCAGTTTGGGACGAGCGCGTTTGCCTGATAGTGGACAATTTACAAGAGCCTCTATATATTAAGGTAAAAAAAATTTTTTGGGATGCTTGTTTCCAGCATACTGTTTTCCGAAACCTGAATGAATGACTCTTATGAGGCGGTTCATTTTAATGAATCAAAAACATACTGCATGACTGGTGTAGTCTGATTCCCAAATGAATGACTCTTATGAGGCAGTTCTTTTTAGTGAATCAAAAACATACTGCGTGACCGGTGTTTTCCGAAACCTGAATGAATGACACTTATGAGAAGGTTTGTTTTAACGAATCAAAAACATACTGCACGACTGGTGTAGTCTGATTCCCAAATGAATGACTCTTATGAGGCAGTTCTTTTTAGTGAATCAAAAACATACTGTGTGACCGGTGTAGTCTGATTCCCAAATGAATGACTCTTATGAGACTGTTTGTTTTAATGAATCAAAAACATACTGCATGACTGGTGTAGTTTGATTTCTGAATGAACGATTCTTATGAGACAGTTCGATTTAGTGAATCAAAAACATACTGCGTGACCGGTGTTGTCTGATTCCCAAACAAATGACACTTATGAGATGGTTCGTTTTAGTGAATCAAAAACATACTTCTTTGACCAGTGTTTTCCGAAACCTGAATGAACGACTCTTATGAGGCGGTTCGTTTTAGTGAATTAAAAACATACTGTGTGACCGGTGTAGTTTGATTTCTGAATGAATGACTCTTATGAGGCGGTTTGTTTTAGTAAATCAAAAACATACTGCATGAATGGTGTAGTTTGATTCCCAAATGAATGACACTTATGAGAAGGTTCGTTTTAACGAATCAAAAACATACTGCACGACTGGTGTAGTCCAATTCCCGAACAAATGACTCTTATGAGCCGGTTTGTTTTAATGAATCAAAAACACTGATTTTTGAAATTCACGATTCATTGAAAAAAAAAAAGACTCTCATGAGCTGGTTCTTTTTAGCGAAAACAAAAACATTACAGCATGCACAATATAGAGCGATTCCAATACAAATGACTTCTTTTGAATTAATCGAAAACAGGGATCAATCAGTCAGAGGTGTTTGCAAATTAATCCGAACCACAAGTTATAAATTGGATTGCATTTATTCTGAAAACTCGTTAAAAAGTTGTAAACATCTTTTGGAATAATTACATTTATGTCTGATTTGCTATATGTGTTCTACTGAAATCTAGAATGATCTCTGATACTTTTTACGAATTTTCCCTTTTGCAACCTATTTTAGGTGTTTGACTATGATTTTGGCCTTCAAGATGATTTCATGGGCTCAGCTTACCTGTACCTTGAGTCTCTGGAGCACCTGAGGTACCATGTCTTCATTATTACTGCGAAGATATAAGAATTCAAGATTTAGTGTCAAATGAATACATTTTCAATTAGCATTTAAATGGTGTTTGAATGTATAGACGAGTTTCATGAAATTAACAGTGACAAGGTTAGTTTTGCTAATATTTTGTTGTTACTTAATAATTTATACTGACATCTAATTCTGTGGATGCAGCATTTCACCGATGCCATTGTAAAAGTATTGTTGTGACAACGCTTGTGACTTGTCACCCATTATTATTTTACTGCGTGACTGAAAGTGTCCAGATATAGGAATAGTAGTATTCAGCTGGTCATGTGCGGCCACAATGTGAGTGGACAATCATCATTTTAAACAGATTTATCAAAAGTTCTATACATTTCTTTAGGTGTTAAACTACAAATCTACCTATAATGGTGGTCATAACAGGCCATGTTTTTGTTGCAGACCTCTTGATGTTCGGTTGGACCTTCAAGATCCTCACTGCTCTGAGCAGGACCTGGGCTCTCTGGAGCTGGTGGTCACTCTGTTCCCAAGAAATACAGAGGACAGAGAGGCCCTCAGACAGATGGTAAGACTCATTTGGCAGATTAATGTTGTTTTGTACTTGTAAAAGGGAGGGAAAATTAAATCTGCAAGCTCTACTTGCATCCAGAAAGACAAATTCTGACACATTTACAAACCACACATTTTTTTTACACTTTTCTCTTCAGACTGTAGAAACTATTTCTAGCTTTCAGGAAGTTCTTAAAGCCCCCCTGTTATACTTTTTTCAGATATTACCTTTCATGCAGTGTGTGATATAGCTGTTTGTGAATATAAAAGGTCTGCAAAGTTTCAAAGATCAAAGTGCACGACAAATAAAACTAAGTCATCAGCAATTCCAGTCTCACTTCCTGTAGCAAACCTATGTAACAAATTTGCATAATGCCAGCCTATTGGCTGCCAGCGAACAATGTCTGCTTTGACCCGCACTCAAACACTGTAGTTGTAGCTGAGACTGGAAGAGTTTAGGATGTGTTGTTGGCATGTCGAGAACTGATTCAGAAAAAACTGACGCCATCACTAAGGAAGCATCTGGAGCTGAAATTCAGATATGGTAATGGGTGTTTCATTTCCAACATGTGCTGTAAGTGGTATACCAATCACAACAGACTGAGCCATCTGACCAATCAGAGCAGAGCAGGCTTTTGGAAAGGCAAGGTTTAGAGAGACTGAATCTTCAAACAAACCATTTTCATACTCTTTGAGAAATGAGGTGATGTGCAATGCATGTTATGAAAAAATGAAAGTGTTTTTTGACATTGGATGCATGTAAACCTACTGTAGGAGACCTCTTAGGAAAATTTAATATAGCATAATAGGGGCACTTTAAATGGCCACACATATGACATCCAAATCAATCAAATCATGTACCGTGACTGTCTTAATTGGCAGTTTACTGCGGGACATGCTTGATATTAAAAAGAGTTTTTAAAAGCGCATTACGCTGGGAAACTTGCGCTGTTCCTCAAGCCTGGTTTATACTCACTGCGTCTGAGAGTTTGCTTGGTTGCACCAAGCAAATTTTGATTTTGGTCATATTGCCAACTCCTGATTGTGTTAAATAATTGTGATTGCAATATTGACCAAAGTGATCACGATTATGATTTTTTTGCCATAATAGAGCAGCCCTAACATCTAGTTGTCTTGTTTTAGGAAACGTGAATTCTTCAAAAGAGGCACTCAATCTGTATAATACTCTTTTTTTTTTTTTTTTTACAATTCAAAAGTTTGGGGTCAGTGCATTTTTTTAATATATACTTTTATTCAGCAAGGATGCATTGAATTAAAAGTTTCCACAAAATCAATAAGTAGCACAACGGTTTTCAACATTGATAATAAATGCTTCTTAAGCAGCAAATCAGCATATTATGATTTCTGAAGGATCATGTGACACTGAAGACTGGAGTAATGATGCTGAAAATTCAGCTTTGATCACAGGAATAAATTAGTTTAAAATATATTCAACTGGAAAACTGTTATTGTTATAATATTTCAAAATATTACTGTTTATACTGTATTTTTGATCAAATAAATGCAGCCTTGGTGAGGATAAGAGACCTTCAAAACATTTAAAAATCTTACCGACCCAACATTTTAGAATGGTAGTATATATACTGCCTACTATTTAAAAAAGTATGTGAAACAGTGTGCGATATGTACATTTTAAATAGTAGTGTACTAAATTCTCTGGTATTTTTATGTCCATTTTATGTCAAAAGTCACACTGAACCATGCAAGATCAAGTCAAGCGTTGTGGATTACAGTACCAAAATACTGCATACTGTGCACAGTCTGCAAAATTATTTAAGTAGCTATTCCAAAATGACTCTGATGTGCTCTTTGAGACATACTGTGCTGTGATGATGGGACGTTTGTGCTGTCTGCATAATGCATGAAATGACTTTGAATTAGACTTTAGAAACCTGCTGCACTGTGCAGGCAGACACATTGAAATTCACATGGTGTTCCACAAACAGATGAAACGACAGTCTGATGGGCGGCTTTGATCATCAGAATCAGAATCAGAATCAGAATGTGCTTTTATTCGCCAAGTGTGCACAAACACACAAGGAATTTGTTGTGGTTTTTACAGAAGCTCTTGGTACATACATACATATGACATGAGAACAGAAACATTTAACTAAGTAAACTAAGAAAAATAATAAATAAGTAAAATAAAATAAATAATAATACTAATGTGGTATACATCTGGAACAGAAGACATACAGATTTGTATTGTATATACAGCAGGGTGAATAGTATATATATATATATATTTACACTAATTTTTACTCTCTATCAAGTACTGAAAGTGAATACTAAAACGGTAATTGCTATGTTAGCTGTTTAAGCTGGAGATGGCGTTGGGGAAAAAACTGTTCTTATGCCTAGATGTTCTAGTGCACAGAGATCTGTAACGTCTGCCTGAGGGCAGAAGTGCAAACAGGTTGTGTCCAGGGTGAGAGGGGTCTGTGATGATGTTACCTGCCCGTTTCTTCACTCTGGCATTGTACAAGTCCTGAAGGTTGGGCAGGTGCATACCAATTATCCTTTCAGCTGTCCTAACAATCCGTTGCAGTCAGGTCAGAAAATGCATCTCTTGATCAGATTTAGGCGTGGCGTTAATTAAAGCGTGCCCCCCTCCATCCCGGTCACCTCTCTATACAGTAACACATATGACCTGCTCTGTTGTTTTTGTAGACCATGCTACTGAGGAGAAGCTGGAAGGGATGCATTAAGGTAAAAAAAAAAAAAGCAAAGAGTGTTTGCCCCCAAATTCTCTGACTAGCTGCTGTGTAAACCATCCCACATGCTCTGTTAGCCACTTTTTGCACAATGTCTTATGCAATATGGATGGTCTGTTGAAATTGGTTTGTGTGCAGTGCTGAACAGAGTCCTAAATATCAGAAGCGGGTCAGAATTGCAGCAGTCTGGTCAGAGGATGTAGAGTTTTATCAGCACAGCTCCATTAGATGGCGCAGTCATGCATCTCTCAGGGTGATGGGCCATACCTTTTTGTAGACATTTGCATTTCATGCTTTGGTGACCCATTCATTCATGGTTTGTGTGAAACCATTCCGCACTCTTTGAGTTTTTTACCCATTGTGAACATTTTGTCTTAAAGAGATAGTTCACTAAAAAATGGCAATTCTGTCATCATGTACACTACCATTCAAAAGTTTGGTACTGGTAAAATTAATTTAATGTTTTGAAAAAAGTCTCTTATGCACACCGAGACTACATTACTGTAATGCTGTGAAATGTTATTACAATTTAAAATAATTGTTTTCTGTTTAAATCTATTTTAAAATGTAATTTATTCCTTTGATCAAAGCTGAATTTTCAGCATCATTACTCCAGTCTTCAGTGTCACATGATCCTTCAGAAATCATTCTAATATGCTGATTTGCTGCTTAAGAAACAGTTGTTCTGCTTAATATTTTTGTGGAAATATATATTTTTTAGTATTCTGTGTTGAATAGGAACAGCATTAATTTGAAATAGAATATTTTGTAACATTAAAAAATATATTTTCTGTAACATTTGATTAGTTTAATGCATCCTTGCTGAATAAAAATACAGAAAAATCATACTGAACCCAAACTTTTGAATGCAGTGTACATAGCCTCATGATGCTCAAATTGTCATTTTAGGGCTTTACAGCTGCGATCACTACACAATTTTGTTGTATGGACAAAAGCATCTAATTTTGTATCCAATAGAAAAGAAAAATCAAGTTTTGAGCAACACAAGGCTGAGTAGATAATGACAGAATTGTCATTTTTGACTGAAGTAACCCTTTAATGTCCTGTGATATGTGTGTGGACCGCAGCAACAGCAGCTGCAGCAGCAGAATCTTCGACTGTCGGATCTGCACAAGAAGTCTCAGCTGTGGAGGGGCATTGTGAGCATCAGACTAATAGAGGGTCGCAACCTCATCCCCATGGACCAGAACGGCTTCAGTGACCCTTATGTCAAGTTCAAACTAGGCCCTCAGAAGTACAAGAGTAAGGTATGAACGACTGCGGCATCTGTCTGTTTATCTGTCTGTCTATCTATCTATCTATCTATCTATCTATCTATCTATCTATCTATCTATCTATCTATCTATCTATCTATCTATCTATCTATCTATCTCTGTCTGTCTGTGTCTGTCTGTCTGTCGTTCTATCTATCATCTGTCTGTCTATCTATCTATCTATCTATCTATCTATCTATCTATCTATCTATCTATCTATCTATCTATCTATCTATCTATCTATCTGTCTGTCTGTCTGTCTGTCTGTCGTTCTATCTGTCTGTCTGTCTGTCGTTCTATCTATCATCTGTTTATCTATCTATATCTATCTATCTATTATCTATCTGTCTGTCGTTCTAGCTATCTGTCTGTCTGTCGTTCTATCTATGTCTGTCTGTCTGTCGTTCTGTCTATGTCTGTCTGTCTGTCTGTCTATCTATCTATCTATCTATCTATCTATCTATCTATCTATCTATCTATCTATCTCTGTCTGTCTGTCTGTCTGTGTCTGTCTGTCGTTCTATCTATCATCTGTCTGTCTGTCTATCTATCATCTGTCTGTCTATCTATCTATCTATCTATCTATCTATCTATCTATCTATCTATCTATCTATCTATCTATCTATCTATCTATCTATCTGTCTGTCTGTCGTTCTATCTGTCTGTCTGTCTGTCGTTCTATCTATCATCTGTCTATCTATCTATATCTATCTATCTATCTATCTATCTGTCTGTCTGTCTGTCGTTCTAGCTATCTGTCTGTCGTTCTATCTATGTCTGTCTGTCTGTCGTTCTATCTATGTCTGTCTGTCTGTCGTTCTATCTATCTATCTGTCTGTCTGTCATTCTATCTGTCTGTCTGTCGTTCTATGTCTGTCTGTCTGTCTGTCATTCTATCTATCTATCTATCTGTCTGTTTGTCGTCTGTCTGTCTGTCTGTCTGTCTGTCTGTCATTCTATCTATCTATCTGTCTGTCTGTCTGTCTGTCTGTCATTCTATCTCTCTGTCACTCTATCTATCTCTGTCTATCTATCGTCTGTCTGTCTGTAGTTCTATCTATCTATCTATCTATCTATCTATCTATCTATCTATCTATCTGTCTATCTGTCTGTCTGTAGTTCTATCTATCTATCTGTCTGTCTGTAGTTCTATCTATCTATCTATCTATCTATCTATCTATCTATCTATCTATCTATCTATCTATCTATCTATCTATCTATCTACCTGTCTGTCTGTCTGTCTGTCTTTCTGTCTCAGCATCTGCCCATCATCATGACAACCTGAATGTCACATGATGAACACTCCTCTATACATATCAGCAGAACGAGAACTAGTCTAAGAATATTATTTCTCAGTAACTTATTCTTCTCTTCTGTGCAAACAGACAATTCCCAAGACCCTCAACCCTCAGTGGAGGGAGCAGTTTGACTTGCATCTGTTTGATGAGGAGGGAGGCATTCTGGAGATCTCAGTTTGGGACAAAGACATTGGAGTGAGAGATGACTTCATCGGCCAGTGAGTCTGATTTCAAATGCTGATATTTACTTTTTCTGTTACTTGGGAATCGAACCCATGTTTATGCCTTTGCCAGCCGTCTCTAACATTTTACCTACAAGAAGTATATGTGTTAAGGAAGGTGTTTATTAATTTTAGATGTCACCTGGATCTGTCAAAGTTGAGCCGAGAGAAGACACATAAGCTGGAACTTGATCTGGAGGAGGATAAAGGGACGCTGGTACTGCTGGTGACTCTCACCGCCACGGTCGCCGTCTCAATCTCTGACCTGTCTGTCAACCTACTAGACGACCTACAGGAACGCCAGCAAATCCTTAAGAGATATGTAAGTGTGATGTGACAGCCAAACAGTCTAACTTTCTGTACAAAAGCTCCTGACATCCCCATAAAGGTATTTGACGCTACACACCAAGTGTTGCTTCTAACTGTTTCCTCTGAGAGACAAAGTTGTCCTCCTGTAGAGAGTGCTTTGACAGCAACTCAGAAACTGGTAATGCTCCAGCCTGCAGTACACTTCTGTGACCAAAAGGGGGCATAAGATGACCACAGTCCAGTGCACTACTGGATTAACATGGTCTTGTTCACAACTGGACGACGTGGAGTACCTCAGAAGAAACAAAGACGGAGAGAGAGAGACATCTCGCTCCTCTCAGAGTTGTCTGTCCTCTCTATTCACGGTTTGTCTTTGTCCTGCCACTGTCCCCTGGAGGGCCGGTCAGTGAACGGCTTACAGAATCTCACCACCAATGCAGACTGACCTTCTTTCATAACAGCTGCATAATGAAGATGTATTCGTGAGAGCCACCAGATAATCTGGCGTGGCGGCTCAATGTTTTTGTCTCAATGTCCACTGCCGAGCGGCTTTGACGTGGACACAAAACTGCTCGCGGACTCTGACAGGGGATTAGAGAAAGTTAGGGCCAAAATAGAGCTGTCAGAAACATATGGATGTATTACTGCTCGCTGTGAATGTAGTCCTGGGCCTCTCTGATGTGTTTTTGTTCTTTTTTTCAGAGTCCTGTGAGGTCCTTCTTTAACGTGAAGGATGTAGGAATCGTGCAGGTAAAGATCCTGCGGGCTGAGGGGCTGATGGCTGCTGATGTCACAGGTAAAACCATGTCACTTACTTTATTCATTTGTGCCTAGTGAACAATAACTAGAATTCCTATTGTCATGAAAAACCTGCAAGTAGCAGGTGGCCTGGAAAAGTCATGGAAATATATAAAATCTTAAAAGTCATGATCCTGAACTCTTAAAAATAAAGGTTCTTTATTATGGTTCCATGAAGAAACTTTAAAGGGTTAGTTCACCCAAAAATGAAAATTCTGTTGTTAATTGCTCACCCTCATGTCGTTCCACACCTGTAAGACCTTCATTCATCTTCGGAACACAAATTAAGATATTTTTGATGAAATCCGATTGGCTCAGTGAAGTTTGCATTGACAGCAAGATAATTAACACTTTCAGATGCCCAGAAAGCTACTAAAGACGTATTTAAAACAGTTCATGTGACTACAGTGGTTCAACCTTAATGTTATGAAGCGACGAGAATACTTTTTGTGCGCCAAAAAAATGAAATAACGACTTTATTAAACAATATCTAGTGATGGGCGATTTCAAAACACTGCTTCATGAAGCTTCGAAGCTTTACGAATCTTTTGTTTCGAATCAGTGGTTCGGTGCGTGTATCAAACTGCCAAAGTCACGAGATTTCAGTAAACGAGGCTTCGTTAAGTCATAAGTGTTTCGAAATTTCAATGGTTCACCACTGGGGGGCGTGACTTTGGCAGTTTGATACACACTCCGAACCACTGATTTGAAACAAAAGATTCGTAAAGCTTCGAAGCTTCATGAAAATTAGTTCAAAAAGTGTTTTGAAATCGACCATCACTAGATATTGTTGAATGTAGTCATTATTTTGTTTTTTGGTGCACAAAAAGTATTCTCGTCACTTCATAAAATTATGGTTGAACCACTGGAGTCACATGGACTATTTTAACTGTGTTTTTACTACCTTTCTGGGCCTTGAAAGTGGTAGTTGTGTTGCTGTCTATGAAGGGACAGAAAGCTCTCAGATTTCTTCAAAAATATCTTAATTTGTGTTCCAAAGATGAACGAAGGTCTTACGGGTGAGTAATTAATGACAGATATTTCATTTTTTGGGTGAACTAGCCCTTTAACATCAGTGGAACCCTTTTATTGCACAAAAGGTTTGTTATAGTGAGAAAAAGTTCGGTAACACTTTATTTTACAGTGCCGTAGTTACTACTTACTATAGTAATAACAGTAAATTATGCATAATTACAAGTAACCAACCTTAAACCAAACCCTAACCATAACTGTAACTCTATAGTAAGTACATGTATTTAATTATTAGTACTCAGTACTTATTTAAGTAATTACAATGTAACTACGGCACTGTAAAATAAAGTGTAACCAAAAGTTCTATAGATTATTACAATGTCACTCACTCAGGAAAAAATGGTTCTTTTAAGAACCGTTCACTGGAAGTTTCTTTAGGGAACCAAAAATGGTTCTTCTATGGCATCACAGTGAAAACCCCCTTTTGGAACCTTTATTTTTAAGAGAGTATGCTATGCTTTAAACTATTTAATTCACTATATATGACTCTTTAAACAATTCTGCCATCGTGTGAAAAAAAAAGTGAAACAAATTAAACAACTTTGTTTTGTTTTTCAAAAAAATCTAAATCTATTTGATATCTAAATACATTTAAACATCTGAGATGTACTTAGGGTGTAAACTGGATAGTCCATAAGACTCATTCCTAAGCATTTTTCTGAATGTTTTAGTAAGGTCGACACCTCAGTCTCTCTTCAGGAGGTGTATGATGGAAAGATGACTGTCTGAAAGAGACGAGTCTCTTAGCTTTTTAGGTTTACTGTTCTCTCAGGAGCGGCCCACCTCATGGGTTCTGATTTCACGGTTCTTCTAATACCACACCATGGTGGACAGACAAAGGCTTTAAAAGAGCTTTTGCACACACACACACACACACACACAGTCTGTTTTCAGTACTTTCACCCAGGCTGTGGTTTAAAAAGACTTAAGTTTTCCAATCTGATTTTTTGCTCTTCTACCGTTTTTCCCGCCTACATTCGCCCACACCGACTCTTTTTTTCCCCTCACATTTTTATTGTTAAAAATGTTTTTCTAGCAAAGCGCTTGCCAAAATTAGGCAGAATATTTCACAAAACAACTTGCAAGTGGTGGGAGATGTGTAGAATTACTCAGTTTCAGCACAGATGTCATAGATGCTTTACTCGTAGACGTGTTACGATCACCGTATATGAATAGACGCATGTATGAGTAAATGTTTCTTCGGGTCTGATAATTGTTTTCTGTTCCACTTGATAATTTCAAGCTATTTTTTTTGTTTTATAAAGTATATAATGCATATATACACACATTTTTTCAGATCACTGTTTTCTATTTTAATATCTTTTAAAATGTAATTTATTCCTGTGATCAAAGCTGAATTTTCAGCATCATTACCACATGATCCTTCAGAAATCATTCTAATATGCTGATTCGGTGCTTAAGAAACATTTCTTATTATCATGATAGATTATCTTATTTATGTTGAAAACAGCTGCACTGCTTCATATTTCTGTTTTTTCACGATTCTTAGATTAATTGAATGTTCAAAATCACAGCATTTATTTATAATAGTAATCTATTTCAAATAAAACATTTGATTCGTTTCATGATCCCAAGCTTTTGATTGGTAGTATTCATTAAATTAATGTGGATAAAGAGAAGGAATGTTATTTTACCTTTTTTGTTTGTACTGTGGCACAAGACACGGCATTGAGGCTCTACCAATTTCAAAATGTTATAAATAAATGTATCATTATTATTAATATCAAGTTAAAAATACTTTATAGAAATGTTTTATAGCTACAGAGTTCAATATTTAATTTCATGGTTCTCATTTAATTCATATCGTATTCATATCTCAGTTGGGAATTTTAAACTAAAACCTTTTGAATGCAACACTGTGTTTCAGGAAAGAGCGACCCGTTCTGCATTGTGGAGTTGTGTAACGACCGTCTGCAGACACACACGGTCTACAAGACACTGAACCCCGAGTGGAATAAAGTCTTCACCTTGTGAGTTCATTATGCACATCCACCGCTGCTCCCAACAGAGGACAAATTCAAATATTCACAGCTGATGAAGTTGTTCTGACACCTGGACTCAAACATGCAGAATGGATTGCATTTACAAAACCAACTTTCAGCTACAAATTAGCTTGATTGTTTTAACATTTAATATGATATATACACGTAATTATACATGAAAATTTATCTAATTTACTTTATTATGAGGGGAAAAAATGCTTTCATTATCTTTTATCAAAACGGGTAGCGAAAATAATATTAATCTACAAAATGTTTGGTTACACTTTATTTCAATGGTCCACTTTAGACACTCTACTCTACTATCTACAGTCTATTATTAGACTGTAGTAGGGTGTTAGGGTTCGGGTTAGTAGAATAAGTTGACACGCAGTTGCAAAGTAACTTATAGACTGTACAATGTCTGTTGGGGAAACATCACAATAAAGTCCTAGCAGATATTAAACAGACAGTCTACTAATACTCTAATGCTAGTTGACATGTAGTTGCAAAGTTACTTATAGTTCATAGAATCTCTAAATGGACCATTGAAATAAAGTGTTAGCAAATGTTTACATTTTCTGAAGAAAATATGAATGGTGCAGTAGACATCGTCATGATTAGAAGATGCTATGCTAAGTTGCAGAATGTTTTGGGAAGGTTCTTACTGGCCCAGTGAGTCAATGGATCTTTATGTCTTTAAGTCTTTATGATATTTTGGCTCATAGATATGACTTGGTTTTAGTGATTTCATGAAAGTATCGCCAATTACCTCTTAACATGATACACTTTGCAATTTATCATGTCATATTCCTTGTTGCACACGTTTGCTTCACTTTTGTTTGGTATCGTAAATGAATTCTTCTAGTTCATCTATCAGTCAAACTGTAGGAAACACACATAACTAAGTAAATAATTGCAATGCTGTGACAAAAAAAGTCTGTAAACTGAGATAAGATTGATTATTCAATGCAAGTCTGTTTTTTTCCTGCCGATTTTATTGACCCCCTTTTAAAAACCAGTTGAAAGCTGATCACTTAGCCCTCTGGTGCTGCTCACGTGGCGGTCAAAAATAACCAAATTTATAATTTCTTTCAATGAAATTAATGTACTGTTTTAGTTCGATAGTGTTTTTTATTTAATATTTTGGATTTTATGGTACTAAATTATATTTATGGAATAGTTATGATCCATTTATTTCCTGTTAACCACTTTTCGAGCATAGACCTGAAAATGACCTTTCCAACTTAAACTGTCATAAGTCTTAAATGCTTTGGAGCACAGACTTAAGTTTGGTCACACAATTTACTAATTCATTGCCTCGATTTAATAAATCATGTGCACAATTTACTATTTTGTTCCCTCGATTAATAAATCGAGCACATGATTTAGCAGATCGAGTGAACGAATTAGTAAATCGTGCACACGATTTAGCCTACTATTTTTTTACCTGCATGTCATGTACGGGGCTCCGTAGAAATGTATATTTTCCAAAACGTTTTACTCTAAAACTGTGAGAAAATGAAAGCCATAAATCTAAACAAGCTGTGTTCCAAATTTGAGGTTGGTATCTCCAAAAATGAGCTTTCAGCAAGATTTTGTTTGGGCGCAGTACCAAAAGTTTCCACTAGATGAAATTCGTCTCCCATTAATTTCCAATGCTGTCATTTTTGACCACGAACAATACAAGTGTGACTATTTTTTCAGGACCATTTAACGTTTTTGAATCATGTCCAAGATTTATTTTTTATTTTTTATTTTTTTTGTATGTTTGCATAGCAAGTGCCAAAACCTTTACCAAGTTTCGTACCATTCCGATGAAGTAAACAATTCTAAAAAAAAAAGTTAAATTTTTTGGTCAAAAGACCGAAAAGCACCATAGGGTTAAAAATGTATAGCACACCTTTATTTTTTTTAAAACAGCCGCATGATTTAAGGAATTATTCATCATCCAGTCAAATCAAGAACCGCCCCACATTATGCCATTGGAATGCTTTGCAAATTCTATTTCATGTTGACTTTAGTATATTTATAAATGAAATGCAATATTATAGTTAATATTAATAGAAATGCTTTGTGCTTGATGAAAAACTCTCTCTCTTTTTAACCCCGCAGCAATGTGAAAGACATTCACTCGGTGCTGGAGATCACAGTGTACGACGAGGACAGAGATCGCAGTGCTGATTTCCTGGGTAAAGTGGCCATCCCTTTATTAAACGTAAGTTCACCCCATTCAGCTTCTCCAAATTCTTAGATCCACGTGTGTTTTTAAAGGCGCTTTTATAGACGCGTTTGAAACAAATAGAGTCGCCGGACGGCGAGATTGATGGTGGCGCGTCTTTAAAAGCGCACACAGCTGGGCCTCCCGGTGCCTGGGTAATGTCTCGATGACAGAGGGATGCTGGTAATGAGCAGGTACTTGTCAGAGTTGGAAGTGCTGGAAGGAGGGGAGGGATGGGGAGGGAATGTGCGGCTGGCTGTTTGATGCTGCCGCTGGGAGATCAGGGGTCAGCTGAGGAGGGGGGTCCGCTGGGGCTCTGCCAGACAGCAGGCTGTCACGTCTTCTTCACACAGATCCGCAACAGCGAACAGAAGGCCTACGTCTTAAAAAACAAGGAGCTGACAGGGCCAACAAAGGGGGTCATCTTTCTCGAAGCAGACGTCATCTTCAACGCCGTAAGTGTGCGCTCCGCCTTGAGCACTGGATGTTGTCTTTTGTTTCTGCTGGGGTTTTTTTCACACTGTCGAATATGCAATAATTATTGATGCATAGAGAACTCCAGCACTAATTAAAACAAATCATACGTGCTTCATTTCGTTTCAAGGTGAAAGCCAGTTTGCGGACGTTTGTTCCACCAGAACAGAAGTACATCGAAGAGGAGGCCAAAGTCTCTAAACAGGTAATATGACAACAATATAACTATTCTTTAAAAGGAATAGTTCACAAATGACAGCCCCTCTGTCATTATTTACTCCCCTTTGTGTCGTTACAAACTCACATTATGTAATAAATTCTGTAAAACACAAAAGGAACATTTTGGAAGAATCACTAAACAGCTTTTTCAATACAGTGACACTTTAAAGTGCCCCAAAACCTCCAGAAAGGACAAAAAACAAAACAAAAAGTAGTTCAAGCGACTCATGTGATATATTATAAGACATCTAGATGAAAAATGACAACACCAAAATAGCATTTTTGAATTCTGAATAATAATGTGGGCCAGTCACAAGCTCCGTCGTAGGGATTATCAGTTTTTAATCACGATTATTAATTTACAGTATGTTTCTCGCACACAAAACTGTCAGATGGCTTTGGAAGTTATTTTAGCATCAAGATACTATTAGATACTATTTTTTATTAATATTTTATTTTTATTTGAGTTTACATCTCGCAATTCTGACTTTTTTCTTCAGAATTGTTTGATATGCAATTATCTTTTTTTTTTTTGCATGGTGGAAACAAGCTTCTATAG
>RJVU01007007.1:1356540-1391794 GCA_003731715.1 Anabarilius grahami
CCATGTCCCCACTTTTCAAAAGGCTTATAAATCATACAGAATGAGTTTTTGTGAGAAAGTAAAAGTGTGCACAGTTTCCTGTGATGGTTAGGTTTAGGGTTAGGGGTAGTGTAGGGGGATAGCAAATACGGTTTGTACAGTATAAAAACCATTAAGCCTATGGAATGTCCCCACAATTCACAAAAACAAACTTGTGTGTGTGTGTGTGTGTGTGTGTGCGCATGCGTGCGCGTTTTTGTGACATATCAGGACACAAATGTGTATAATGACATGGGTATTACATAGGTATTACAAGGAGAGGGTGACTTATGAGGACATTACCCATGTCCCCACTTTTCAAAAGGCTTATAAATCATACAGAATGAGTTTTTGTGAGAAAGTAAAAGTGTGCACAGTTTCCTGTGATGGTTAGGTTTAGGGGTAGGGGTAGTGTAGGGGGATAGAAAATACGGTTTGTACAGTATAAAAACCATTACGCCTATGGAATGTCCCCACAATTAACAAAAACGAACGTGTATGTGTGTGTGTGTGTGTGTGTGTGTGAAGAAGAAGAAGAAGAAATCTCTACATTTGTGTTCCATAGATAAAATAAAAGTATATGTGTGTGAAACCACATTAGGGGCGAGTAAATAATAAAACTATATTTTTAGGTGAACTGTTCCTTTAATCCAACGGCGCAATCAAATCAAAATCACCCCAACGAGGGCCGGCGGTCCCATGCCCGCCACACAATAGGCCGACGTGTTTGGGACAGGGGGCGCAAGTGCTGAATCGCAGCGTTTTCCCCCTTGCCCTGCCGCTCTAGGTGTTGAATAGAAATGTCAAGCCGGCCCTCATGAGAGGAGAGGGGCCACCCCAGAGGGCCCGGTTGCGGCTCTACGGCTGTGCCTGCTCATTGTCCTCTCTCTCAATGTGCCTGCGTGACAAAAGCGCTGAATTGGAGGGGCTGGGCTGAATCAGACGCTGTCACAAAGCTGCGCATTGAGCAGAACAGACCGATTCTTCAGTCCTTTATGCCCGTCTCAGTGAAGAGTTCAACCGCGGATTCGGCCCGTATATCTAACCCCAGCTGTCAGTCACACCATCACTTATGGAGATGATTACATTTGCCTCATTTTTTTGATATGCTGTGAGTTTTGTGCACCTTTTGGGGTGGTTTGTGTTAATCATGCTTATCAAAGTTGTTTGATTTTCTTTAGTTCTGCCTTTGATGGAAGAGAATCATATTTATCTTTTATATTTAAAAAAAAACATCCATAAAGTAACTATTTTTAATGTTTATTCTGTAAAAGTAATTTTCTTAAGAAAAACACCACCAATTAAAAGTTTGAGGTCAGTAAGGTTTTTTAAACTAATACTTTTATTCAGCAAGGACATATTAAATTGATTGAATTGTAACATTATAAATATCTTTATTTCAAATTAATGCTGTTCTTTTGAACTTTATATTCATTAAATAATCCTGAAAAAATGTATCATGGTTTCCACAAAAATATGAAGCAACAAAATGAAGTTTTCTTGAGTTGTAAATCAGCATATTAAATGATTTCTGAAGGATCATGTGACACTGAAGACTGGAGTAATGATGCTGAAAATTCAGCTTTGATCACAGGAATAAATTAACTTTTAAAATATATTAAAATAGAAAACAATTATTTTGAATTGTAATAATATTTCACAATATTACAGTTTTATTGTTTTGTTGAAATAAATGCAGCATAAGACACTTACCTAACCCAAACTGTATTTTTATAGTAGTGTATTGTTTTAATGTTTTGATTGTAATACATAATATATTAAAATTATTATGTAATAATTATGAAAATATAGGTAAATTATATAAAATACTTATATGGCATTCAGGAGTATTCTCACAGCTAAAGTGTTAGGGTCATAATTTTATATATACTGTGTGTGTGTGTGTATATATATATATTATGAACTATATCAGTATGTAACGCAGTTCTTAAATATGGGAAGAAGGAGGCGGGAACCGGCGAACATTCAACAAAACTTTAATTTCAAAATAAACAAATACAAAACGAAAGTAATGCCGTCAGACCCTCCCGGACGTCTGCCGGCCACACAAACATAATAAAACATAAAATAAAGCCCAGGCCTGGTCCTCTCTCGTCCTTCACTGTCGTCGCTCCTCCTTTTACGCCTCCGGAGCTCCTCCGTGAGAACTCCGCCGTTCCCTCACGGCTCTCGCCCGCCCTGCTCGTCACACAGTATATTTGTGTAATATATTTGAAGTATTATTTCCAATTTCTTGGTATTCAGGAGAATTCTCAAATTTTTTTAAGGAGGGTGTGTTATGGTTTATGACTAACAGCTCTTGTTTTGGTTGAATTTCTTTCTCATATTCTCTCATGTCAGCTGCTGCAGCAGAATTTTAACCGAGTGAAGCGCTGCATCTTCTTCCTCATTAACGTGGGCTCCTACATCAACAGCTGTTTTCAATGGGAGTCCCCCCGCAGGAGTTTATGTGCTTTCTTGGTAGGTGGCAAAACTCTGCTTCTATATACACACAGAAACAAACGGCCAACCACAGACTTACACCATTTTGATATGATACGCACAACTCAAAGAAACTCAAACTCACTTATTATAGATAGAGAGATAGATAGATAGAGAGATAGAGAGATAGATAGAGAGATAGATAGAGAGATAGATAGAGAGATAGATAGAGAGATAGATACATAGAGAGATGTACACAGTCTGTATAATAGTTTGAGGGTGTTTGGTGACTCTTGTGTGTTGAAGAGCTGTGATGTGTGAAGTGTGCTCATAGTTTAGCACTGAAGAACCAGACGGCGTCCCGCTGTGACCTCGCGCCCGACCTCACCCCGCGCCCCCGCCTGCCCCTCTATGAACACCTCAAGAGCCCTTCACATGGTTCCCTCTCGCTTTCACTCACATTCACACACTCCATCCACACACTTCCCTCCTGTACCTGAAGGAGGCGCCGTAGACTCTGTCTCTCTCACAATAGATTCACATTGCTATTTTCATCTGTACCTGTTCTTGAAAATTAACTGACTGAGATTTGACCTCCCTCTTTAAACAGTGAAGTTCAGCTCTGGCTTACAGCTATGACTTGATGCTTAAAATAAATCTCATATGCAATACTATATATTATAATATATATATATATGAAGACTTCAGATGCAAAAGCCTCTAATCCGTCTGATACTTTTCTTTACAATTAGCATTTTTATCAGGCTCCTAGGTATCCTATGTATAGGTTTCTACCTAAGTACTGGTACTTCTGATTGGGCTGAAGCTGGAATTTAGTGGGTTTGAAGTGAAAGAATTTGATGACTATGTGCAGAGAGCATTCACTCATTATCTTTATCTCATTTTTGACAGAGGTGGCGTTTAGAGGCTTTTGAAATGGAAGTCTTAATGGATACAAAGATAGATCGCACAAAAGTCTTTGGGAACAACTAGAAACTTTTTGAAAGTCAATAAGAAAAGTACATAAAAACAATGCCAGCAAGAATAAAAGCTGTTATCACGGCCAAAGGAGGCCATACAAAATAAAAAGTAAAAATATATATATATTTTGGGTTATTATGTGTTTTTTTAGTTTATTTAGTTGTTTCAGTTTGTTATTTGCCTAATAAATGACAATAAAATATTTAGTTTTAAACAAGTTTTTGACAAGTTTAGATTCCTAAAATATTTGTGTTTTCTCTCTATTATGACAGGTGGTCTAATAAATTTAATTTAAATTAATATAAATTTAATTGTTAATCACATTTTATATATATAAATATATATAGAGTTTCTTAGTAAAATGTCTCAAGTGGACCATCGAAATAAAGTGTAACCAAAAAATGCTCTGAGATTTAAATGTGGCTGAAACGAGGATTTATCTCCANTATTTGTATAGATATTTTAAATTATAATAATATTTTATAACAATAACTGTTTTCTATTTTAAAATGTAATTTATTTCTTGTGATGGCATTACTCCTTAATTCTTAGATGAACAGAAAGTTCAGAACAGCTTTTTTTAAAATAAAAAAAATATTTTGCAAGAAAGAATTTTACTGTTCACTTTTGATCAATTCATTGT
Organism: Anabarilius grahami; assembly: GCA_003731715.1. Lineage (NCBI taxonomy): Eukaryota > Metazoa > Chordata > Actinopteri > Cypriniformes > Xenocyprididae > Anabarilius > Anabarilius grahami. Next base: position 1,360,625 of record RJVU01007007.1, read on the forward strand.
GTGAATAATAGTATTAATTTCTTTAAAAAAAACATTATCACTTGGCAATCATAAACTTACACAGTAAGGATAACAACTGTATTAGTATACTACTACAGAACTATATTACAATATTTTATTGTGATGATTAATAATAATAAATGTTATTATTTATTGAATATTGAGCATATATTAAGTATAATACCTATAATAAACTGTCTCATGGTTTATTAACTTAAATTTAAGTGTGTTATTGTTATTAAACATTAGCAGATATCTTAATTGTAGTAACTTATTTATTGTTATGAAGTAATTTCTATCATTTGGACATTTACTTGAAAATTGTATAGGATTGTCACATTGTCCTGATTGTTTAGTTCTTTGTGGTGGTGGTTTGGAATTTCGAGATCTACATGATTCCATTGTCCTTGCTGCTGCTGCTGACCTGGAATTACTTCCTGCTGGCCTCCGGGAAGGAGCTGCGCGAGGGAAGTGTGGTGAGTGTCTTTATGGATGTTGACTCTTGAGTCTAATGATTGCTAAATTTGTGACATTTATCTCTAGCTCATTTTAAGCACATGGTTATTGTAGGCCGTCACAGGAAATTTGAAACGTCTCACCCAACCCAAACTATCTTTGATTATTTGAACCAGCCATCAGCTATTCCAGGTCAATAAACAGTTATGTTATATTGTGCATGTTTATTTTTTTTAAGATGTGTGCACAGCTGGAATTGAATGTTTTTATTCCAATTACCTCGGGTTATTAAAAGTAGCACAGATATATGAGCTCCTAAATGTGCCATTCCACTTACCTGGTGTATTTACTTATCGCATTTTCCAATTAAATTGTGTCAAACTAATTTCATGCCATCGTGAAATGTTGCCAATCACACTAAGCGTGTAGGCAAAAACTCCCTGAAAATTGAATCCATTTTAATTGTTCAAATGGCGTGGAATGAGTGCTGATGACTTTCAATGAGCGCCATTTCTGGAGAGGGTGTTCACTTCCCAATTAAGCCATCAAAATTTTAATTACATTTTTATTCAGGAGTATCCGGTCAAAGAGTCAGTAGCGATATGCATCAGATGAATCTCAAAACAATAAAATAATAATTTTCCACTTCTTTAGAAATTAAAATATGGGATTATCATATTGACCAGCATGAATTTCAATTTGGTTTTTATTGCTTTTTTTTGTTAGCTGGATTTCAGCTGACTGACACATGACAGACACACAGAATCATTTTCACATTCAGAAGTAGATTGACACAAATATACAGTCTGTCACAAATGTGAGTTGAATGCATATGTGTTTTCATATGTGGCCTAACGGCTAATGATTGGCGGAACAGTTGCCATTAAATTGTCATCAGTCTGCATGTGGTGCAACATGAGTGTTTAAAGGACATTCGAAACTCGCCAGAGGAAGGTGTTATTGCTCAGAGATTGATCTTTCATTGCTCTGGAGACATAATGAAGTCTTCATTTAGACACCAACTTCATATCAGATGTTTCTTTTAAAACTGCTTAGGAGAAATACAAATGAGACGGTTGTTGACACAGAGTATGAATACAAAACGTGATTGTAAAATTGTGATTTACAGGCCTGGAAAAGTCAAGGGAATTTTAAAATCTTAAAATATCATGATGATTTTTGCAACTGATAAAATTAAGTTAAAAAACTTTTAAATGCTATTATTATTGTATTTTTTTTATCCTTATCAAGTAATGTAAATGCATGCCTTCACTCAAAAAAAATCCTGGATTAAAAACAAATGGACAAATCCAGCAATTGGGTTGTTTTAACCCAGCGAATGGGTTAAATTTTTGCCCAACCTGCTGGGTAGTTTTAACTCAACTATTGGTTAAAAATTACTGCATTGCTTGCTTAAAATGAACCCAAAGTATGTTAATAAATGAACATTTATTAATAAATTTAATGAATAATAATTAAACAAACATTTATAAATTGCTTATTAATAAATGTTCACCTTTCGATTATTATTGTTGCCTCTAGTATTTATGTGTCTGATTTTTAATTTATAATATAGTAATTTTTAAACAATAGTTGGGTTAAATAAAACTACCCAGCACGTTGGACAAACATTTAACCCAACCGCTGGGTTTGCCCATTTTCAGCCCAACTTGGGTTGTTTTTAACCCACCATTTTTTAGAGTGTTGGAAGAATTTAATGAGAAATGTTTGAGTTAATATCAGGATCTCATTTATTAAGTTCATATTGACTTTTGCAGAGTTTGGTATCTTAGGATCTGAGCGCAGTTTGAGATCTCTTCTGAAACTTTAGACGCATGTGAAATATATTTGCTCTTCATTTTAAACTCATCGCTACATTTCCTAGCAGAAACAACTGAGATATCAAAGAGATCGCATTTGTGATTTTTCTTATTGTTGCTTCATAGCAAGCGATGGAGGACCTTCTTGAGGATGTGGATGAAGAATGTGACAAAGATGACAAGGTAACCATACATTTCTACCTGGAAGCCTCATTATTTCCTGATTAACTCATTAGGACTCTTCTTTCCCCTTGGTGACACGCAGTATCATGGCCGAAGGAAATCTACCCTTTTCCATCTTGTTTCTCTAGAATAGCACTATCGTTCGAGGTCTTGTGCGTTAGCTGGAGCTCTAGGGGACAGCTGAAAGGTTGGTCAGTTTAATATATGTGTCAGTGCTTTAGTTTAATTGCACCTGAGGCTTGCGTTGCCAAATATACTCAACATATCCCAGATGTTTAACTCCAGTCGTTCTTCACGTTCCCATAACCCTTTGTGCGCCACAATGCAGCCATTAGCGGCCTGACCTTTGACCCTGGGAGCTAACTTGGGTATTTTGGCACAAATGACCCAGACACCTGTTTTCCATTCATAAGGACCCCTCATAGGCCCGGGCTAAGCCTGGACACATGTTTGCACTTAGCTTACCACCGGCTGGTCATGAAAATACGGTGAGGGTTGGTATCGCTCTCCAAGCTTTCAGAAATTGTTCCTGCTAATTTATGGGGACAATTGATTTGTTGAACTCCGACTCTGTAAGTTGTCGGAGAAAGAATAACACAACTTGCAGCCCGTCCCACTGATTTTCCATCCGACCCGTCGCAGGTGAGGCCTGGGGTTCAGAATAAATGCTGTCATTATTGCGCATACGTTTGCGTACAAGGGCAATATGAGGAAAAATGCAAGCTAGCTTGGTTTGAATGGATAATATTTTATTGAACAATGAATCTATTAGATCAAACATTGAATACCATGTGTTGACAAATTTCCTGTTGACACAGGAAGTTGGGGCGGGAGATATTAAAGGGCTCTTCCTTTTTGAATAGTCAACAGACTTTAGTTTAAAAACATTTGGGGTTGGTTAGTTTTTTTCATGTTGTCGAATAAAGTCTCTGCTGCTCACCAAGGCTGCATTTATTTGATCAAAATACAGTAATATTGTGAAATATGATTTTTGAATATATTTTGAAATAATTTTTTTTCCTGTGATCAAAGCTGATTTTCAGCATCATTACTCCAGTCTGTCTCATGATCCTTCAGAAATCATTCTAATATGCTGATTTGCTGCTCACGAAACGTTTCTTATTATTATCAATGTTGAAAACAGTTGTGCAGATTAATATTTTTGTGATACATTGTCAGGATTCTTTGATGAATAGAAAGTTTAAAAGAACAGCATTTATTTGTAACATTATAAATGTCTTTTCTGTCAATTTTGATCGATTTAATGCATCCTAATAAAAAATCTTACCAAACTTTGATAGTGTAATTATTTATTGAATATTATATAAAATCCCTATAATTAACTGCCTCTCATGTTGCTTTATTAACTTACAGTTAACTGTATTTTTATACATAAGCATTAGAAGATAACTTTATCATAGTAACTTATTTATTGTTATGAAAGGACTGGGAATTTTTATCATATGGACATTTACTAGATAATGGAATTGCAGCCTGACTAATTTCGCTATTAAAAATATATTTACGCACTGAGATTTGAATGTTTTTGGTCCATTATCTCAGAAGAAACTTAAAATTGTAACTCTCAACACTCTAACGTACTCCAAAACTCTAAGAACAATTAGAAAAACAAGCTGCAGGATATGGAAAGCTCACGATTTGAATTTGATTTGCCAATATTTAAAATGTAACTTTTGAGATTTGACTTTGACTGAGATTAATTTAAATCTAATGTTTAATATTATTCTGTTTAGTTCCAAGGAATTGTGTGTCGTTCAGAGGCCCTCTTTTCCATATTAATGAAGCTGCGGTTGGGATTGGAGACTCACTGCTTTTGTGTTAAGCTACACCAACTAACCTTTTAGTCTAAAGAGAAGAGACACCAGCTAGCAAACAAAAGCTTCCCCACCCCCACGTCTTTCATTTCTCATAACAACTAAACTCATGTTACCTTACTAGACAATTTCCTACAGACCAAAGCACAACTGTCGAAGATTTGCAAGTACATACGACTCAACATGAATTCTAACTCGCCGGGTGTTGTGCATTCAAACAGGACTCCGAAAAAAAGGGCTTCTTGGACAAATTCTATGCGGTTCAAGATGTGATCATAACGGTTCAGAACGCTTTGGATGAAGTGGCCTGCTTTGGGGAACGAGTGAAGAAGTGAGAAGTTTGGATATTATTTCATACCTTTGTATCTTCCTTTTTGTTATTGATTTCATGTAATGAATGCATTGTTTTATATACATTCTCATGCTGTTCCTTTCTTTTTTTTAGCACATTTAACTGGTCTGTGCCTTTTCTGAGCTGGTTAGCCATAACAGTGCTATGTGCCGGTGCCACGCTAATATACTTTATCCCACTACGCTACATTGTGCTGGTCTGGGGTGAGAAATCATATTGCTCTTGTGTAATAAACACTTTCCCAATTTTTTACCATTCAAATTATTGCTTAGTTTGTTGAAATTGAAGGATTAGTTTACTTCAGAATTAAAATTTCCTGATAATTTACTCACCCCCATGTCATCCAAGATGTCTATATCTTTCTTTCTTCAGTCGAAAAGAAATTATAGTTTTCGAGGAAAAAATTCTAGGATTTTTCTCCATATAGTGGACTTCAACGGCTACCAACACGTTGAAGGTCCAAATTGTAGTTTCTATGCAGCTTCAAAGAGCTCTACACGATTCCAGATGAGGAATAAGGGTCGTCTAGCGAAGCGATCGGTCATTTTCAAAAGAATTTTTAAAATTATATACTTTTTAACCACAAATGCTCATCTTGCACTGCTCTGCGATCCGCCACGCATTACGTAATCATGATGGAAAGGTCACGCGTGACGTAGGCGGAAGTGTTTACAAAGGGAACGTGCAAAGAATAAGTCAAATGCCCTTTACAAAAAAAGGTAAAACAACGATGTCGGACAATTTTGAAGTTGGAGGAGAAAATGAGATGGAGTTTTTTGCCCTACAGCTGTACTTCCGCCACGCGTGACCTTTCCTACGTGATAACGTAATGTGTGGCGCATCGCAGAGCAGTGCAAGACGAGCATTTGTGGTTAAAAAGTATATAAACGTTTTTTTTTTTTTTTGAAAATGACCGACTGTTTCGCTAGATAAGACTCTTATTCCTCGTCTGGGATCGTGTAGAACCCTTTGAAGCTGCACTGAAACTGACATTTGGACCTTCAACCCGTTGGTAGCCGTTGAAGTCCACTATATGGAGAAAAATCCCGAAAATGTTTTCCTTAACCTTAATTTCTTTTCAACTGAGGAAAGAAAGACATAAACATCTTGGATGACATGGGGGTGAGTAAATTTCCAGGAAATTTTAATTCTGAAGTGAACTAATCCTTTAATAATTGAACAGTACTTTTTATATAGAGATGTCCAAAACTCGGTTTTTCGGTTGATCAAGATCAGATGCATTTTTTTGAAGGCTTTTACATAAGGTGTGTTCTTGCATTCAAATGATTTAAAAGATATTACTAGGATATGAACTATATGCATGTCCCACACAGGTATCAATAAATTCACCAAAAAACTTCGGGACCCCTACAACATTGAGAACAATGAGCTGCTGGACTTCCTGTCTAGAGTTCCATCAGACATTCAGATGGTAAGTGATCAATGATACGTGAAGCATTTTCATTCTTTTGCATGTGATTCGCAACTCATTTGTGCAAAATCTCCACTTTAGGTTCAGTACAAAGAGCTCAAACCGGACAGCTCTCAGAGTCCCTGCAGGAAAAGAAGGAACAACCCCAGATAGATATTTTTCATTTCTAATCAACGGGCCCCAAAGAACTGCTCGAGAAAAATACACTGTGCAAAGACTTTAAAAAAAAAAGAGATTGTTTTAAAAAGAAAGAAATATTTATATTGTTTTTAACATTACTTATGTAAATTGCACTATAATAGCACAAAAATCAATTGTTGTTCATAAAATGTACTTTTAATTATTTATATTCACATTTTTATCAGTCACTGATTCAGTCAGATTCAGTTGAACATTTTTAATTACGTGGAGAAAAATGTAGCAAGCCGAATTTGAACTTGCATCACCCACGTGAGCACCACAGCTCAAAAAACATGTGCCTACCACTTGGTCGTAGCTCCAACAAATTAGTCTTTTTTAAATGTGTCTTTTCCAATCAGTTGAATCTATATAATGTGGTTTCTGGTGCAAAAATAACAGCCTGAGTGTTTAACTTTCACAAATCTTCTGCACAATTGAATGTAATATATGCAGCTGGTTCAACTTCAGCTCTGACCACAGCGGGTTTCCTAGAAAACACCCCCAAAACTTTACAGTGAACTTAGCACCTTTGAGGTTGCTGTTCATATCGTTCACTTTGGATAATTACTTTTATGCCTAAGCACATATTTTATGGTGAAACTGCATGCTGTGCATCTGTATCGAAATAGTATTTGTGTGCATAGAAAAAAGTGACTGTAAATATACAATGTGGAAACATTATTAATGTTTTTCTGGATGTTTACCCATGACAGATATGCTGTGACCATTGTTCATATGCTATGATAAATAATGAAATGCTGTTTTATTGTAATATTTATACATTGTTGCTTGTTAATAAGAATGATTCTTCATGATATATGAGCATGAATAACTATTAACCAGATATACTTGAGGAGAATAATTATTATTATATAAGTTGGAAAACTTTTTTCCAATTGAGAACATTTGTGCACATTTAAAGAAAAAAGGCAGCAGCTTTGACTTTGCATGTTCATACAGGGCTGGAACCAACCAATCAAAACCTCTCTCTGTGAACTTTGGGTTATGTTCTGAAACAATGAATGTTGGTATTTTTTGTATTTATTGGTCTTCTAAAGTCAAAATTCTCATGATGAAACATGTCAACATGAAATCACATTTGCAACCTATATTTTACTTCTGTGAAACTGTTATTAAGAAAAAAAAATGTTTTATCCATCAGGAATTGACTGTGGACTCAATATTTTTTATTTGCCTCAATGTTCACCAATGTCTCATTGACAGTAAGACCAGGAAGGTGTATTAAAAGAGCAAATAGGGACAATTTTGATTTCATGTTGACTTTAAGTAACCACACCCCAAAGAAGAAAATAAATAAATTAATTAAAAACAAATTAATACATGCAATTAAACATGGTGCCATGGGGTTTAAAGTGCATATGGCATTGCATAATCCAGAATTTACTCCCTGTGTAAAATGTAGATTGTTAATCATTTGTCCAAGAGCATCCAATTAACTAATCCAGATTAGAGATACAGTATGTGTGAAGTGATGCACTTTTCGTGGTGGGGGAGGGACCGTAAGAGATAATGAATGAGTCATCAGGTGGAGTTTTGTGTCTACATTAACACGTTCATATGGGCAACTGGAGGGTCCATCTCCCAGTTACAAATGAAAGGTTTATAATTAGTTTCTTTAATCTCTGCCTTATTAAATAAATGCTTCTTTGGGAATCAGGACAGACTAATTGAGCTATGAAGGGCATCTTTTTAAAGTAGCAAAAGAGCAGTCTCTCCCATGGCCTGGGCTTTTAAAAGAGATTAATGAGAATTTAAAATAGTCTTGGGTTTCCCTTCTCACTTCACTTCAATAAAGACCAATGAAATTCTCCACGAGTTTCCATTGATGTAGTAAAGATCAAGAAGAACACAGATGGTTGGGCAAACTCATATATAGTTTCCAAACCGCATCTATACAATCGGTACCCTAAACAAAGGAACGCAAATGTCTGTTTTTATTGTACTAAAGTCAAAGATGTGTCTGTCTCCTAAAATAAGAGAAGTTGCTATTGCACAATTAATGTCAAGTTCAACAACAGATCTATATTTAAAGACTTGACTGCTATGTCGGTTTTTAAATTTTCAACGACGTCTTGGTGAATCTCATGAAAACCTGTTCAGGTCACATTTCCTTCCAAATCTAAAGGAAAAATGAGACATTATATTTTGCATCATTCAGACATTTTGTGAGATTCACCGGTCCATTTTGAATACTGATATTGAATATTGTCTGTATTGAAAATCTGCATTAATACACAGTTTAAAAACAAGAGAAAAGAAAACCCAGGTAACAAACATTCATCAATCAATTTTATTCATCATATCTTTTCCTGGTATCTGGAAACCCAGTCACACACACACAATACTAAAACATAGCTCTGTGCAAGCAAAATTGAATCTTTTCCTGTGCAACTCACCAATACTATTGAACTGCGCTCCATTATTCCTCAAGAGCTTGAAGCTCATCCCCACAACTCAAACATAACGCCCCGGGCAGGATTCAACACCCCCTCAGGCTCAGATACCCCACCGGATCATGAAGGGTGGAAAAGGTGAAAAGTGCAGGATGCAACCTGGAAATCATTGTCAAATTGTATTGTGATTTAACTCATTGTTTTGGGATTTGCTTCTATGCTGAAAGAAGTAGTAGCAGGCAGCACTTCTCATGAGGTTTGTTTGCTCTTCTTACAAAGCCTTGTGCAATCAGAAAACAAAGTCCTAACACTTTAATCTAACTTAAGATGTCACCAATGCACATAAAAACGCAGCTAAACACCAGCACTAACACTATGCATGAGGCTGAAATGAGTGAAAACAACAAATTACAGTGTAAAACACGCCTATATAATGAACCATGCCTTGTTCATCTCCATACCTCATCCCTACTGATCAGAAATACCAAAGACTGTGGCATGGATACAACACATTTAAAATTAATAATGGTCCGATCTGTATGTGGAACACGTAGCAGCGGTTGGAAAGCAATGCATGAAAGCTGCCCCCAGGTGCTGAGCAGAATATGAGCACTGGCACCTCTGCGGGTTCACACAAAGTGCTATGCATCTAATTGCTGGAGTGTCCACTCACAGTCGCCGTGTTTCTCCACGGCATACTAATGCACTCGCGGCTCCGCATGCGATGAGTGCCAGTCTGGCCTTGCATACTCCTGGTGTCTGTAGAGCTGATTAGGGGGGATTTTAGCCATTGCTGGAGAGCTGTGCAAACAGAAGAAACAGACTGCTGAGTGTTTGCAGATCAGGTTAGTGTGTAGATCTGCTGACAATGGTCACAATGTTACTGTTTCAATCGAAGATAGTAGATCTGACATATTGGATCAAGTAGGATTAGAAGGTTAAGAAAGGATTACTGACTTTGAGTTGAGCGTTTACTATTCTTTAGGTTTTGGATATTTTGGTTTGGTCAGACTAACAATATGCCTATGTAATGATGTAATGAACACAAGTTTGGCCCAATGTAAAATGCTTAGGAACTGAGATAAAACATGGGAAAAACCCATCATTTCCATCCAAACTCAACCAAGCCCAAGGTTCAGTTAAGGTCCAGGACAACAAACTGTCTTTCTTCATTATCAGTCATTCAAAAATAGCAGTGTATATACAAAATAGGGAATTCTGAAAATTCGGTTATCATTTCCTCACCCTCATGTTGATCCAAACATATGACTTATTTCTTCTTTGGAACACAAAAGAATATATTTTGAGAAATAAGGAAGCATTCTGAAACTTGAAAGGGGAAATTACAGTCAGTTAACCATTCCTTTCTACGGACCGCTCTGGTAAGCACACATTCTGATCTGTTTTGAAAGGTGATTTAAATTGATGAAAAGTGACAATAAAGACATATAATGTTACAAAAATGTTTTATTTAAAGTAAAAGCTGTTATTTTGAACTTTGTATCAATCAAAGAATCCAGAAAAATGTATCAAGGTTTCCACAAAAACTATTAAGCAGCACAACTGGTTTTAACACTGATAAAAATATGAAATGTTTCTTGAGCAGCAAATCAGCATATTAGATTGATTTCTGAAGGATCATTGTGACACTGAAGACTGGAGTAATGATGCTGAAAATCAGCTTTTCCATCACAGGAATAAATTACATTTTGAAATATATCAAAATAGAAAACAGCTATTTTAAAATGTAATAATAATATTTCACAATATTTCTGTTTTTATTGTATTTTTACTGTATTTTTTCAACAAATAAATGCAGCCTTGTAAGAATAAGACACTATTTTCAAAACCATTAAAAAAAAACTTACAGAGCCCAAACTTTTAAACGGTATTGTAAATATAAATGAAGAGTATTTCTATATTATTTTGGAGACAAGTACTTTAAGCACATTTTATTTTCATTAGAGTTTCCTTTCCATAATCTGTCTATACTTCAGAGAATACTGCAACTTGTTTATACTTAAATTTAAAATGATCTTGGATTCAAAGACTAATTAATAATGCAAGTCCATAAAAACTAATTAAAAATGTATTATTTTTTGCAGTGTATTGGATCAGTTGCTCACCTCATCTTTTGAATTTTGATGGTTTCATGCACTCAGTAGCCAATAATTCACAGAAGAAGCAAAAAAACGTTTATTCTTCCTGCAATTGAACCTGTATTTAATGTAGTTTTGGATTGTATCCCATATTGGATAGTGTTTTCTTTTACATTGCTTAGTTTTGTTCATGAGAGCATGCCACAAGCTTTTTTTTCTTTTTCTTTTTTTTACCAAGTGACAGAAGAATTTGCCCCAAAATGCCATAGAGTTCAATTGGATGCAAAGCCTTTGACATTAACAAAAGATGTGTTTCTCATCCAATTTTAGTTGATGTGGTTATGTTTTTTCGCTAACTATACACAATTATATGGTTAGTTTGCATTGCTACAATCTTATGACTGTACTGGACAACTGTACTTCAGAACAACTGTATTGTGTTGTGCTTCAGAAAGTAACTAGTAATATATTATCTCAATCAATACGTTCTCTCATTCACAGGAGTCTCCACAATCACAAGAAAATGATATTTGTGTTCATGTTGATATGTACCGCCCACTCGTCTCAAGGCCTCATCTGGGATTGGAGAAAGCTTCCATGTGATATAACACTTTCAAACAGCTCTGTTGTCTTGGACTGTTCAGAAAGATCTTTGAAAAAAATCCCGAAAAACCTGATTTGGAATACAACTGAACTAGACTTTGCGAACAATGAAATACATTACCTCCCAAAAGATGCCTTCTGGAACCTGACTAACGTTACACGGATAAACCTCAGAAAGAATAAGATTGAAAAATGCCTTGAAAAAGACCAAGGGATATTCTCGAGATTGGTTAACCTGGATACTTTGCTACTCGACGATAATAAGATTTCAGCAATTCCTAGAGACCTTCCTCCTGGATTGCAACAGCTGAGCCTCAATTCCAACCGTATCAAGAAAATTGGACCATCAGACTTTGAAAGAACAAGGAAACTCAAAGTTTTGACATTAAATAAGAACTGCTATCATAATGTCAGTATAGAACTGATAATTCACATTGAAACATTTCAACATTTACAACTAACTGAGCTAGAACTGAGCAAAAATGGAATAAAGAAAATACCATCGGCTTTACCTAGATCTCTCAACAAACTCTCACTTCTTCTAAATAGAATTGAGCGAGTTCATGCCTCTGACCTGAGCAACCTAACAAACCTGACAGTTCTTGATTTATCTGGAAACTGCCCTTTTTGTTTTACCGCTCCTTTCCCATGCACTACCTGTCGGACAAAGAATAACGCTCTACACATTGATCCGGATGCTTTCAATGAACTATCCCAACTGCAAGACCTAAGACTGTCTGGAAATTCTTTAAAAACAATCAAATCGTCATGGTTTCGGAATCTTACTAAGTTAAAGTATTTGTATCTTTCCTTCAACTCATTGATAAGTGAATTTCAAAGCGGACAATTCTTCAGTGTGTTACCACAAGTGGAAGTTGTAGATTTCTCATATAATAATCCATCTCAAACATTTTACCAAAGAATGAATCTGTCAAAAGGCTTCGGTAGTTTGAAATCATTGCAAACACTTCACATAGAAGGCTACATTTTCCACAATCTTTGTGAGGAAGATCTCCGACCTCTCTTCGGTTTGAGAAACCTATCTGTTCTAAACTTGGGAGTCAACTTTCTCCAACATATCAATCTATCGGTGTTCAGAAACTTTCACAACCTGTCTTTGATTTCATTGATTGACAACAGGCTAACACTCTCAAGTCCTCTTTGGAGAAAAGAGTGTAGAAATGACATCCTTGCTGATGAGGACGATGGAGACAGCCGCGAAGACCCCTACATTCACACAAATGAAGAGTTCCGCAATTACCCACCGTTTACCAAAGCTGAGTGTCTGGCAACAGGACCAGTTTTGGACCTCAGTAGGAACAACATTTACCACATCAAACAAACTTACTTCACAGGAGTAGAGAATACCACATGCCTCAATCTTTCCTCCAACTTCATTGCTTCATATTTCAATGGTACAGAGTTTGTTCACTTTCCCAAGCTGAAGTACCTTGACTTGTCTCACAACAGAGTCTACATGCGTTCAGATTCAGCACTGAATGAACTGAAAGAATTAGAAGTTTTGGATTTAAGTCACAACAAACATTACTTTGAGGTGGCAGGTGTCAGGAACACTCTGACATTCCTGGAAAACCTCCAGTTCCTCAAAGTGCTGAATCTCAGTTGGAATGAGATAAATACGCTGACCAATAAGACTCTGCAGAGCAACTCGCTGAAGGAGCTACAGTTTCAAGGCAATCGACTGGATATAATGTGGAAGAAGGGCCGTGGATTCAAAGGTCTTTTTAAGTCTCTCTCAAACTTAACACACCTTGATATATCATATAACAAGCTTGCCAAAATACCGGACGATATTTTCAGCTATTTTCCATGTACGCTAAAATATCTTGTCATGAGCAAGAACACACTCTCTGATTTTGAGTGGAAACAGCTCAAATATTTACCCCAGTTGGAAACTCTGGATCTAAGTATGAACAAATTGAGTAAAGTCACTAGAAACCTATCAAAACATACAAATTCATTGAGGGTCTTAGACTTGAGCTATAATCTGATCGTCAAGTTGCATCACAGCTTTCTCAAAGATGTCAAAAGCCTGATGATCCTTAATCTCGCTTTCAACTGTTTAAAACATATCAGTGACGCATCCTTCCAGACAAGTAGCGATCACTCCCTACTCATGCTGAACCTGCAGAGAAACCCTATCCATTGCACCTGTGACCTTCTCGACTTCATTCTCTGGTTAGAGAAAAGTGACACAGTCCTTCCTTATCTAGCAACAGACATCTTATGCGATCTTCCGGAATCCAAAAGGGGACATCCAATGGTCAACCTGGACTTTAAAAATGCCTGCATCAACAATAGTATCGCTCAAATCCTATATGTACTCACCTCATCCATCATTATTGTCATGATGTCTACAACTATCGCAATACATGTGTTCTACTGGGACATATCATACATTTATAATTTCTGGACAGCCAAAATTAAAAGTTATTACTTGAAGACGACTGACTGCACTTACGATGCCTTTGTTATGTACGACACCAAGGATCCGATGGCAGAAGAGTGGGTACTGAACCACTTGCGTTTTGAGTTGGAAGATAGAGGAAAACGAGTTCGTCCGCTATGTTTGGCGGAAAGAGATTGGACTCCTGGTACACCCATCATGGATAACCTGAACCAGAGCATACACCGGAGTAGAAAGACAATATTTGTGTTGACAGAGGGATTTGTTCACAGTGGGATTTTCAAGATGGCGGCTTTCCTAGCGCAACAAAGGCTTCTGGAAGAGGGCGTGGACGTGATGGTGCTGGTATTGTTGGAACCGGTTCTTCGGCAGTCAAGAATCTTAAACTTGCGGCGCTGCCTGTGTGGACACAGTGTGCTGGAGTGGCCCAGAAACCCGGCAGCAGAAGGCTGGTTCTGGCAGAGTTTGAGAAACGCAGTTAGGTTTGAGAGTCAAGGTGGCCAAAGCAAAATGTTTACAAATTACTTCAGCGGACGATGAACTGGTACAAAATGAGACCCTTCTGTTTAAATACTTAAGTTCTTAAAATGGATTCTTTCTCCTGAGCCATTTGTGATTACCATTAGCATCGGGGTAGTTTTTACATTTATTTGTATTTGTAAATGTATTGTTTAAAATTGGAACATAAATTGGAAAATAAAGTGTTATAGTTATAAAACTGTGCAATTATGTTACATCATACATTTTAAAAGAAATTAATGTTTTAAGTTATTTTTGTGTTATTTTTTTCTCACCGTCAGCTGTTTGAAACTCTCTCTTCTCCAGAGCAAAAATGGGTTGAAAGAAAACTTTAGTCCCCTCAGTATGAGGCTCACTCTCTAGAACTACATCAGCCATCATGCTTTTACTACAACAATCATTTTAGGTGGAAGAAGTAACACTGATGTTATAGTGCAAATTGATCAAGTAATGCTTTACTTTACTAATTACTAAATAATCGGATAAATGTAACAAGTAACACATTGCTCCCATCACTCATTACCAAGTTCTTATCTCATGAAACCAAAGTGCCATAGATTTTCGCCATAGACCTTCCCAACCCATGCAGTCACTTCCCTCAAACTAATTTTATCCAAAACTTCCCATTAGTCTCAGTTTTGGTGCAATCAGAGTCACATTTGTACAGGAAATACTGTGATGCACTTTATCACTCTAGAGAACGATACAGCGTGGTGACAGATTTTTATCAGTGCCTTTTGTGGACTCACATAGTTACGATACACAAACACACAGATACTCCAACTCTCTATGTCCTTCCCTTTTTCATCTTTTATTCATCATGAAACCAGTGATGAAAAATTCATGACTCCAGGCAATGAAATGAATGCAAAATGAAAACTGTGGGCGTATAAAAAAGGGTGAGAGAAAGAATGTCTCTATCTAGGGTGACGCTGGCACAAGGTGCGGATCACGGCGAGGGCAGTGGGTTCTGGAGAACAACTCTGCTAACTCTCTCTGTGTTAATAAAGTAGATGAACTTCTGATGGACCGGTTTCATTTCTAGCATTACAAGAACCTGGGCTACAACACTATGTGCTTTCTGAACAATATTGTACAGTATGAGGAGCTTAACTGACCAAAAAACAGACATCTACTTGGGGGATCCATGCAAAAGAAAGCAAAAACTTAGGCCCCAAAGTGAATCATATGGGATAGTTTCATGAATAAATTAAGTAAACTTAAGGTTCCAAGTTCTCAATGGTACTCCAAAAAATAATCAATGGTAAAAGCAAGGTAAAAGTTCCAATTTAAGGTCACACAAACCCTTACTGTATATCTGAGAGCTGTCAAGACCCTCATCACCATATGGTAATATCCATTTGAATAAACCCCATTCAATTTGTACATTAAAATGTTCATTTCATGCATCTAAAAATTTTTAGACACATTGAAATTATAAATAAAAATGGTTATGTTTAGATACTACTCATTCTGTTTACTAGTATGAAATATGTAAAACCAAAAACCAATATAGCATACTAATGTTTAAAACATACATTGTATACTGTATACTGTTCATTCTAATTTTATGGTGCAAGTCATGTCGAAAAGATCATATTTACGAGTTGAACGCACATGAACGCCACCACAAAGTTGAAAATACGAGTGGGAAGCTCGGTATTTTCATTAAGTCCCGATCTTCACGAGGCTGATCAAATGGCTGAATTTTTGTGTAGTTAATAAGAGAAGTGCCATCTTGCTCAACGCACCTGACGTTGTAAACATGACTTCCCACTCGTAAAATACGAACTTCTCGGAGGACTTGAACACACCATTAAAAAACAGTAGACAGTAGCCTACAGTGTATACTGTGCAGTAAGCAGTACGCTAGCATTCCATTCTGAACATAGACCCTAACCCTTGATTGTTCCATGTTAGCACTTACCTCCTCTCAGTAGATTGCCTTGTCCAAATACCCACACTTGGCCACTTGAGAGCTCGTGCACGTGACAGTAAGTTAGTGCGCAAGACTGTCCCATGTCTTAAAAATGCCCAAGTGCAGTGCCCTTAATGCACACTAAACCCACACTATCTTGAATACCGCTTCTAAGCGCTATTCAAGGCTAAGCGTATCCCATCATGCATTATGTTCGGGAACTCACATGCCCCGAAATCATGAGATGTCAGGGAAAACATACGACTGTAAGTTAAATTAATTATATATTACATATAATTTGGTAGTAAAATGTAAAGTGTTGCGGATTTTATTGATACAAAGGTGAGTAGGCTATGTGTATTTTGTACAACATTTGCAACAGCTGTTTATCACTTCAAGATGCACCACAATTTTAAAAGTGTCTTCTGTTAGTTAGCGACCACTGAACAGACATTTAGAACTGTATTTTAAAATGCAAAGTACTGAAAATAATAATTTTAAAAAAAAGAAGCTGTAAACGCTTGCATTTTTTGCAAGACTGTAAGTGTGTCCCATCGGGCAATCAAAAATTCACACACTTGCGGTCTTCACGCCCACTTGAACACTTGAGCCAAATACAGGAAATACGTCATGTAAGTAGACAAGTGGTCAAGTGCAAAGACAGCAAGTGTGGGAATTTTGGACAAGGCTGATGTTTACACTAAGTTTTGTCAGAAGAATTGACGATGCTGTAGGACAGATCCGTTCTGCGCATGCCATAGGCCTTTAGAAACGGTTGGTCCACGGTTTTCCCGCGGAACTGGCGACTTTTACACTGTTGCCGTGGGTTGTTTTTCATGTCCGCGGGTTTAATCGACCCAAAATAACACGATATTTAGTCCCTGGAATGCGAATTTTACCAGGGGGGCCCTGCCAAAAAAATCGATTTTTACCTGAAATGCGATTGGCCGGGTTTTGTTGTGAAAACCTGGCAACCCTGTCTTCAGTGTCAGTGATGTTAATGCAGGTAAGTGTATCTCCCATAGGGTTGTTTCAGAAGGTGTAAACACTTGCAGTGTTGGTTAGGACAAACCTGGATAGTGCACTCCTAAATGCGAAGCATAGGCTACAGTTTTGCCAATGATTCGGAATTGTATATGTTGCACGCTCATATACCGTAAACTCGCGCCAATTTGGGAAAAAGCCTCGCGGGCGAACCTGACAGCAGCGTTATCGCTGATTAAAAAGTAACTGTCATTTTGTTTTTAGTGGACGACCGTGGCTATCAATAATCCCCATTGTTTTAAATCTAATTTAAATAGTAAATATGAAGCAGCCGATGTCAAACTGGTAAGTTTATAACGAGCTAAATTTCTCTCAGTAACATTTTCTCGCACACCGCTGTACAAGCTATAAACCACCCCACTAAACATTGGACGTCGGATAGACGTGCAGATCATGTCTATATTAGGTCCGTCGGTCCATGACCATTTCTGAACATCTATTCGACGTCCAAACTAGGTCCACTGTTTGGACGTCCAACCATGACCCAACTTGGACGTCATCTTGACGTTCAACATTTGACCTTTGAACTGGGTAATTTTTTTGGACGTCTATAACAGGTGCAGAAAATTTACATGATTAATATGTAATATTTGTTTTATAGGGCCTATCAGCATGATTAATACATGAAGACTTCAGATGCAAAAGCCTCTAAGTGCCATCTGAAATTTTCTTCTAGAATTATCATTTTTATTAAGCTTGTATATTTAAGTTCAATAATTTCACTTAAATGGCAATGCAAATTACCTATTAATTGTCATTTAAGTGAAAGTACTTAACTATACCGGCTTTATAAAAATGATCATTCTAGAAGAATTTCAGATGGCACTTACACTCTAAAAACTGCTGGGTTAAATATGGACAAAACCAGGGATTGGGTTGTTTTCACCCAGCCATTTTTTTCAACCAATTTTGGATTTATTTTTTTAGCCAGCAATATAGTAATATAGTAAAAGGCGTGTTTTTGCTCACCCCCAAATAGGGGCAAATTTGTGGGGTATTTTAAGCTGAAACTTGACCAGACCAGAGACTTATATTACATCATGTGAAAGAGGGCATAATAGGTGCCTTTTAACCCAACCTGCTGGGTTTGTCCATATTTTACCCAGCTTGGGTTTTTTTAACCCAGCATTTTTTAGAGTGTAGAGGCTTTTCATCTGAACTCTTCACATACAGATTATTAATAAACAAACACGATTTATTATGTGAATGCCTATTTATTTATTCAGGCCATGTTTTTTTTTTTTTTTTTTTTCTTTCTNTTTTTTTTCACATTTTCCTGTTTTTTTTAACTGGTTTATTTAAAGTAGCCTAATCAAGTTATTTCTTTATGCATACATGTATTTTTGCATGTATATGTTTATTTATTTGGAAATGCAATTTGTGGGAAATTATAGTTCAGAAAATAATTTCATGGTAGCATATATTAGGCCTATCCTCCTTATTTCTAATTTAAAAAGAACCAACAGCACCTAAAGGACAGGCGAGGACAACTCTCTATCAAGGGCTTTGGATTTCAACCAAAGAGACAAAAACCAGTCAACATCACTCTGATTGGTCGAGGCAGAACATCATCATAACCCAACCAGTAAACGCCACTCTGATTGGCCGAGGCAACACGACAGGCATTTCGCGCAAGTGTTCAACAATTGCAAAATGACGGCACAGCTTTTCAGCCTGCATCGCTGGCATCGCTGCATTTATTTTTGAATAAAGATGAAAATGGTGATATTGAATTGTGATTTATTTGTATTTGTAGAACTGTAGTGTTGTATGTAGTCCCATGTTTCCAGAGGGTGGAGGACATGTTTTCTGTGCCAGTTAATTTTCCTGTAGCTTTGTTTGGCTCAACAGCTAGTTTCAACAGGAAATGCATTACACCTTCGTATGCATCTCCAGTTATCACCTGCTGCTGAGACAATCAAATGGAGTTTTTGGAAAATGATCTAGTCCCATTTCAGAAGGTGGCATACTGTTCCAGATCATTTTGCAAAAACTCCATTTGATTGTCTCAACAGCAGGCTACAGGAAAATTAACTGGCACAGAAAACATGTCCTCCACCCTCTGGAAACTTGGGACCACAGTTACAGAAGTTATAAAAACGACATCCAAAATAAGTCTAAATTTGATGTTGAAAAGACATCCACAAACAACAACATTTGGACTATAAATAGCCCTTACACGGAGGTCCCATGGACGTCAACATTAGACGTGCGGAAGACGTCGAAAAAAGACGTCACTCCGACGTCACATTGCGCAGTGGGACCATGTACGTAAACGCGTCACACGTTTTCGTCACTATTTTACAATAAAATTAATCATAGTCAGACCTTTTGAAATCTTAAGATAACTTTTTATTTCAGCCATAAAATAACTTAGCAATATTAGATAATTCATAAATAAAAAATATAAACATGACTTAGACATTTCATGACTTAGTCTGTGTCTGCGTATTGTTGTCTGCATATGCAACAGTACAGTACTGAGCTCCAGGGAACGTGGACGTCACACACTCCCTGGAGCGCCAGCTGTCAGTACACAGATGCCGGCCCCACAGGAACCCACACTGGCCCCAGTGGTGGATGCACAGAGCCAACCAGCACACAGCTTCTGTGTAACGAGACAGGGCCTTTCCCTGACAGTCCACCCCTGAGTGAATACTGCGCCTGACATACAGCCACAAGCGTGATGGTTGTCGTTTGACAACTCCCTCGTCACAAATTCAGAATATGAGCACAAACAAAATGTTCTCTCTCTATTCATTACTATTGTTCTGTAGGTTGCTGGGACTCCTCCTGCTTGTGCTGTTGAGTTTTGGGGCCCACTGAGAATTGAATGAGCGTGAACCCCACTGTAGTGTGAACATGAGTGTGCGTGTGTGTGGTCCTCCTGGCTTTTTAATTCTGCATTATTAAAGAGAACATGCTAGTGGCTAATTAGGCATTGATGCACCCCCCTCTCTTCTCATCGCCGAGTTAGCATCTATCTGGTAAACTGATTGCTTGCGTTGAGTTTCATGCCGTTTCGCTGACATTGACCCTGCCACAACGCTCCAGATGCCATGCTGCGACGTGACTGGAAAGGCAGAGCAGGAGCGTGGAGGCTCTTCTTTATTTCATTGGTTCATCAGTGGGCCAATTAAATCAGTATACAACACAGAAACTCTAATGCATGACTAATTTGTTGTGCCTTCACAGCTAATTTTGCCCTATTTTGTATCATTATTTTGGGGTTTTGATCTTGCTTTTTTATTTAAAAAAATCTTTGCATGTTAACTTAAATATTATTTTCTTGTTCATATGGATTTTTAAAGCAAATACATGGGCTAATCTCACAAAACCTGTCAGCACATGCCCAGCTCATATTTCACTAATAAGAAATTATATTTTTCATAAAAATAAAGCCCTTTTTAAGTCATAAAGTTTTAAAGCCCAGATAATTTAGAATTTTTGCTTTATATTCATGGTAATTAATCAACCAAATTTTCTTTACCTTGTTGATAACCTCCTTCTCATACTTCTGTGAAAGATTTATTATTTGAATTGTAAAAATGTGATTATTAAAGTTCCTCTTCACATATTATAATTAATACTTATTTAAATTTAAAAAATCTTTGTATTGCAGCACAAAATACGGAATTACTGTGATGAGATTCACCATTTAGAATAAGGGGAGCTAAAAAGTAAAATGTCTGAATTTGAGGAAAATGTGCTTAATTTTAATAAAATATTGTGTTTAGGGGTGGGAATCTATAGGCACCTCACGATCTGATTCAATAACGATTCAGAGGGCTGTGATGTGAAGATAAAACAATTATTGTTTAGGATGAAATGTGACTTGGACGTATTTTCATGAGATTCATACGAGCCGATTTGTTTTTGTGCTTTAATAAATTATAAAATGTTTCCATGCTAAACAGTGAGTCGATTTAATCTAAAACTTCAGATTCTTTATCCTATTTAAGGCTGGATTTGTCTATTGGGAGGAAAGTGTTTTCCCATGGATATTGGGGTTTGCAGGAAAATGAGCATGTTTTAGATATAGCCAATGGCAGTCGACTCTATTATAGATTTAATATAGAGGGCATTCCTGAGAGACACATAAGATTTCTTTCCTTTTCTCGCTCTCTTTTTTTCTCTTTGAGTGTTTTGAATATCCTAAGGTGCCATGACCTGAGAAAGTATTAATGGCATCAGTGCCACTTTAAGTGGGTCATTTGGAGGTTCAGACTTATAAAATGCTGTCACATTCTGGGGCAAATCATTGCTGCATGTGCTTCTTTATGATACGAAATGCATTATGAGTGAACCAGAATAAGTAACAGATTTGGAACTGTTTTATTTTAACTTTCGCTATTATTTTGATAGTTCTTAATAGGGAATTATTGCAGAATATAACCATTTGAAGTGTATAATTAATGTTGTTTGTTAAGGGTAACATAATATTATTTTTTTTATTTATTATAGTTTTTGATATGGACATGAATGAAAACATGTAAAATAATCCCATAGATAACATTGAAGGATGCACACACAATCAACCTTTATTTCCAGGGTTGGGGAAAGTTGCTTTTAAAAGTATTGTGTTACAATATTGCATTACTCGCTAAAAAAAGTACCTAACTGCATTACTTAGTTACTTTTTTATGGAAAGTAATGCGTTACATTACTTTTGCACTACTTTTTCTTATCTGGGCTGGGCTTGCTTGTTTGTTTTTTAATAACAACAAAAAAAGTTATATTTTTGGCAAATGTTAAGACCCTTTCTCACCAAAAGTGAAATGAATAAGCCTCAGGCTGAAGGAAATGCAAATGTACAGTAGAGGGCGCAGCTCAAACAAACAAGCCTGCAGTTGTGCCGCCAATTCTGGAACACAGAAGAATAGGATGCAGGAGAAGAAGTAAATGAGTAAATGCCTGCTCACATTTAGTCTAGATCTACAATAACCATCACGTTCACACAGTGCACATAACTCCTCTGCACTTACTCCCAATTTCTCTCAACATGAGGACAGGAGAGCTGTCAGTCAATAAATGGGAAAACAAAGTAACTTGTGTTACTTATTCGAAAAAGTAACTCAGATATTTTGTTGTAAATTTAAAATGCGTTACTTTACTAGTTACTTTAAAAAAGTAATCTGATTACGTAACTCGCATTACGTGTAATGCGTTACCCCAACACTGCCTCCTTACTGCATTAATATGCTGATTTATTTTATAGGTTTTAGTAGCGAGAAGCTTGCACTGTGATGTTGTAATCGTAAACACAAAGAGAGTTCATGGAAAACTTGAACTCGAAAACTCATGGAAAACTAGAACCACTTCAGTGGCTTTTTTCCCTGTGGCTTTTTTGTCTTTCAGGATGAATCAATTTTTGCTAAATGAGAAAATTGTCTTTTTTCACTGTAGGCCAGAAACAAAAAGGGACATTCAGTTGAGAATAAACATGCTTGAAGTGGCTCTTAACACACTTCAAATACTCGCGTAGTGTCTAAAGAGAGAAGGAATACATACCACTGGCTTCAGATCTTTTGTACTACACATCAAAATGGGACGCGCTATAGCCTACAGCCTGTGGTAATTATCTTTATCTGTGAGCCAGTAGTGTTTGAGTGGAGAGAGCCAGAGGGCGACAGTGCACGAGTTTACTGAGGAGTGAAGGATCGTCACGCTGGCTTCAGGCTCTATGATGACTTCATTTAGTAAAAACCTTTAAACGTGTTATTCAGCTGAGCTGTCTGTATCAGATACTGGGATTGGAACAGTGCTGAAACCACATGCTTGTTTCACGTTTGTTTGCTGAATCTTGTGGCTGCTGTTTTGTTGTAGTAATTCATGCAGCAAAAGACAGAGATTCAGTTTCAGAAGAGACCTCTGAGTAATGTCTCTAACTTCTTAAATTTGTGATGAAACCAGCATCTACAATCAAAATTCGGATAGATAGATAGATAGATAGATAGATAGATAGATAGATAGATAGATAGATAGATAGATAGATAGATAGATAGATAGATAGATAGATAGATAGATAGATAGATAGATAGATAGATAGATAGATAGATAGATAGATAGATAGATAGATGCATTCATTAAAACTACTAAAAATAATATCAGCTATTTCCTATATTTATCACCTCGCCTCATATTTCTCATCTCATCTGTTTTTACTTTTGTCTTCACACTTGCTCTCTTTCTTTCTCTCTCTCTCTCTCTCTCATGTTAACCTGTCGATGGCGTGTGCGGTGTGACTCTGACCTCCATCTGCCCATATGTGACTCTTCACCCTCCCACGAGACCCCTGTGCTCCGTTCTGACAGCCCATGATTAATTACTCACCCTTATGATTCATGCCGTAGAAATATTTCACAATAATGGACAACAGGTGGTCCTTCAGGACATTATTTTAAAGGCGCATGTGTGTGTGTGTGAACCTGCTAGAATATGTATTCAGATGATGATGGAATGTGTGCATGAATGGTGATATATGACGATTTAATTTAACTTTCTAATGTGGTCTAGTCTCCACTTTTTGTTGCTCACTAAAATGTTCAAGTATTTCACAGTTTTGAAAGAAGGATGGCAGGTCATGTATAGAAACAAAAGTCATCAATTCATATTTGTACTTTCATTTTAAAGTTTTAATCAACTTTAATATGCAGAGACAACTATAAATACATTCATTTGATTACTATGAAAATAATACTGTGACTGTGGAATATTTTAAAGGGTTAGTTCACCCAAAAATAAAAATTCTGTCATTTATTACTCACCCTCATGCCGATACAAACCCATGAGACTTTCGTTCATCTTCAGAACACAAATGAAGATGTTTTTGATGACGTCCGAGAGATTTCTGACCCCCCATAGACTGCAATGTAATTACCACTTTCAAGGCCCTGTAAGGTAGTAAAGACATTGTTAAAATAGTCCATGTGACTACAGTGGTTCAGCCTTAATGTTATGAAGCGATTTAAATAGTTTTTGTGCGCAACCCCCCCCCCCCCAAAAAATAACGACTTTATTCAATTTCTTCTCTTCCGTGTCAGTCTCTGACACTGTTCATGTGAGCACCAATATGCATGCGCGTGGATAATAAATAAAGTCGTTTTTTTGTTTGTTTTTAGCGTACAAAAAGTATTCTCGTCGCTTGATATCACCCACATTTTTGGGTGAACTAACCCTTTAAGCATCTCAACATGTTTCAACCAATGGCATGAGTTTGAAAAGCCTGTTTGAAAGCAGTTATTTTGCAGTTCCATTCGGTTTAAAAATAGAGATAATTAGCATTTTCTGAAGAAAACTTGAGTGGTCCTTGCACATGCAAAACCTGCCACCATTATGTTGGTGTGTGCTTGAAAATTTTCAGTATTTGCTCTTTCTTTGTTGCCACAGTATGAGTACTTTGCTAGTGGTCTCCGGGTGGTTGCTAGGGTGTTCTATTTAGTTGCTAGGGATCTGCAGGTGGTTGCTAGGGTGTTCTAGATGGTTGCTATTGATCTCCAGACTGTAGTTTCTAGGGTGTTCTAGATGGTTGCTGGGGTTTTACCATATTTTCACCAGTTTTAACCTCTAGAAAACTGTAAGTCCAAAAAGTAGCATAACTGCACATTTCTCAATAAGTCATGTAAATTGGGCCCAAATGGTTTTAGGGATGTGGGTGTAGGTGTAGGAGTTGCATGCAAACTTTTAACACTTAGCGCTTGTTCATAACAAAGATGATAACAATTAACAGTGGGAGTTTTAATAATCATTCTAATTGAGAACAGGGAAGTCCACACCACAACTATAATGAGAATGACACAGAAGAATAATATCGTTGGAATCACTTTTGAATTATGAAAACAGTGACAGCCAATCAGAATCCAGCATCGAATCCAGCATTTAAAGTGGCAGACGACAAAACTGCAGCACCTGCTTAGAATAAACAGAACGACATTGTGCGTTGGTGTGGACGCTAACATAGTTATCGTTATAGTTATCGTTCTTGGTGTGAACGTTATGACTATGTTCAAATCAAAAACCCTAAATATGATATGTGATTAATATGATTAATAATAGGGATGCTTGTCTTAGCACACCAGTAATAATTATTTAACTTAGTTCTTCACAAAAAATTGTAAAAGCTAACTTATTTCAATAGTAAAATAATCCTATGTAACATTATAAATATTCTCAAATTCACACTGAATGAATTGAATCGTGCTGTCAGGTATAAAAATGCACTGTGTTTTGTGTTGCAAAGTCTTTTGTGGATTGACACACACACACACACACACACACACACACACAGTCGCACCTCATGACTTTATTGTCTCCTTCATGTGTGATCTGTTGGAGGGCCTTTCATTTGCATCGCCCAGGGCAAAGTTTCCCTCTGGCAGTGATCCGTGGATCTGGCTGGGCCGCTCACCTCTGTGTGATGAATACTTCTGCTGCTCCCACAGACACTGGCACAGGGAGTTCAGCCCTGACAGCTCAGATACAACACAGAGAGAGAAACCACTGTTCATTTAGCTCGTTCAGATACAAAGCCTTAGGAAAAATCACAGTTGAGATCGCTTTAATGCCTTATCATCATTTATTTTCCTTTTGAACAACATGCAGCGTTCGCAATAAGCATGAGAATGTGCTTTAAAGTCGGCATGAAATGGAAGTTGCGATTGCCTTTTTTTCTCTATTGTGACATAGGCTATATATGAGTGTAATGGCTTCACGAACAAGAAAAAATGTAGGGCAGGATTTGATTTTGTCCATCAGGAATTGATTGGATGGTTGTGGTTTGCTATTGGTGGATCTCATGTGAGTGACAGGTTGCCCCAGAGATGAGAGGGAAAGTTTTTTTTAAATAAAGATTATAAGGACACATACATTTTTGAAAACCAGTGATGTGCATAGATAAATCATATATATTAAACACTGCAATATTCTGTAATATTCAAAAAGAATAGTCGATTTGGATTTCATGAGTACATAAATAATGTTGACTTAACATGAAACGCCACTGAGCAATAAAATATTCTGCTGAGAATTACATCAATGTCGAAACTGCATGACAGATGTACCAGAACGCATATCAAATCGCATTATATTTCATTTCTGATGCTTCAAAAAGGCAAGCGGGAAATGAGGCGGATCAGTCTATAGGTGTTTGTCGGATCTATTAACAGCACAAGCTCTGATAATAACCTCTCTGAGTTGAAGGGAAAAAATCCCCCTCTTTTCTTTCATCCCAAGGACAAGTGCGTGGCATGACTGGTTCAGACGTACAGAATCCATTTCAGAGAGCCTGGAGGGTGAAGAGACAGCGCAGGTTCATTCAGAGAGCAGACTCCATATTATTCACACCCAGTGGAAGTTGCTCACAGAACGGAGCAGACTTCCAAACATTTGCATTTGAAGAAACTTACAATAAGCAAAACATTGTAATGTTCTATAAAAAATTGATCAGATGTTGAAAAATGACTCATTGGTGAACCAAAATGGAGTTAGGTATGCTGAAAAAAAAAGGCTTTTTGATATTAGTGATTAAACTTTATCGTCCGAGAGATTTCTGACCCCCCATAGACTGCAATGTAATTACCACTTTCAAGGCCCTGTAAGGTAGTAAAGACATTGTTAAAATAGTCCATGTGACTACTGTGGTTCAACCTTAATGTTATGAAGCGATTTAAATAGTTTCTGTGCGCAGTGTTATATCAGTTCAAATATATTGAGTATATATTCCAGTCTGTGATTTTGAGTAAATGGAAAAGACCTTCGTGTTTGATATTCAGTTATGTTGTACAATTAAAAGACTAGTAGGAATATTCTTGTTATTGATCAGGCTTTAGTAAAGCCATTGAATGAAGCAACATGCATCATGCAGCCATCCATAAGCTCTACTCTTCAGCACAATGGTAACAAAAACTCGAACATAACAGAAACTCTTTTAAATGTCAAACATAGCTGAACATTAAACATTAACAGGTCTTTCCTTTCACTCAAAAATGCATAAAGTAACACTTACTTTCAACATTTACTTGCTGGGAACTAATAATTCACCACCAAGTTAGTGCAACAAAATTCATTCATGTAATCCCAACACAAATTGATTAAGTAAACTTCTATTGTACATTATTTAAGTGGATTGAACACAATGAAATCAAGTTAGGACAAAATAATGTCAAGTGTGTTGCTTAAACTCATTTTAATTTGAACTAGCAGCAAATTAATGTGAATTTTTTCTTTTTCATTGTAGTTTATTTTGATCTTACCACATCATTTTTAGGTTACCTGATAAATGAAATACCTGTTTAGGTTCCTGTTTTTATTCTATAGTTCTTTAGTAAACCATCATGTTGTGGTGTTTGAAAGAACCCAGAAACCATATTTGGTGAATTATGCATTATATTATATGCAATTATATGCATCAGCATCTAGGTGTAATGGAGTTTCTCTGTCTTCAAGGATGTTATCTCTTATATATATTCTTAAACTTCCTTTTTGGACATTTTTCTGTATATGGAGGTTGCACTGCTACCACTTTTATTTCCGAGAGAAAGAATTGCATCACTCCAAATGTATTTCTCAGTCAAGTCGCATAGAAAATACCACATGACTCCAGAATGAGGTCTTTTGAAGGCCAGTGGTTCCTTAATTAGAAAGAGTTTCGACTTCAAAGCAGCAGAAAGGGGATTAATGTTTGTCTGTGCTGAGAAGCAGAAGAGGTGAACGTGAATCCATTATAAAAGTTTGCCGAAAACTTCATTGTAAAGCCACGATCTTTGTTTTTGGAATTAATTAATGTCAGAAAAGTAGAAAAGAGGTGTTAAAATGATATCTCGCATGTTTGAAAGTGTATTTGTCATGTGTAGTATTTAACTGTAATATTAGTGTATTAAATATAAAGTGATAATGAGGACAGATTGGAGCTTAGCTTGAGAATTATAATTGAATCAAAAGCAAACGTGCTATTAAAAACGTTAACAGTCACTATCATCACCTTCTATGTGGTGTCAGTTAGAGTGGATGTTTGAGCGTGTGTGCGCGCGTCTGCGTGTTTCTGACACTAATGAGTGGGCTGCCGACAAGCTGTTGTCTAAAAAGTTGTGGGCCCCACAGTGAATAAGAGCCGGGATGATCCGATGACCCTGCAATGACCCCACTAGCTTAATATTATACTGTATACTCATTGTGTAGTGTCATATTTGATAAATTTGTAGGCAAATCAGTTGAATTGGGCTGCTGTTTACCATTGATTTCAATGACCAAAATTGGCCAAATGTAGCTGTTGTCCAAAATATGACAACATTGCACAGACACTATTTTCAGCACACATGGTTTGTTGAGACCGTAACTAGAGGCTAATTCATTCTTAATGTTCTTGTGCATGGGTTGATTGGTCCATAGGAACACATGTCATCCTCAGGCCGTCTGGAGCGGATTAGGGACGATGTTCTGTGCAAGACGGTGGGCATTATGGGGAAATCCATGTTTACTTCATTAGGAGGATTACTGTAGTGAGGAGATCTGAGGAGAGAGCGTTCTATCAACTCTTATTATCAGTATGCCAACACGACACACCGCTGATTTAGTTAAAGCGTGGGTTAAACTGGGGATTCTGGACTATACACTCTAAAAAATGCTGGGTTAAAAACAACCCAAGTTGGGTTGAAAATGGACAAACCCAGCGATTGGGTTGTTTTGACCCAGCAGTTGGGTTAAATGTTTGCCCAACCTGCTGGGTAGTTTTATTTAACCCAACAATTGTTTACAAATTACTATAGGTCTGGCTTAAAATGAACCCAAAATAGGTTGGAAATTAAAAATCAGACTCATAATTACTAGAGGCAACAATAATAATCAAAAAGATGAGCATTTATTAATAAGCAATTTAATAAATGTTTATTGTTTAAATATTATTCAAAAAAAATATTAATAAATGTTTGTTTATTAAACATATTAATAAATGTTAATTTCCAACATATTTTGGGTTCATTTTAAGCAAGAAATACAGTAATTTTTAAACAATATTTGGGTTAAATAAAACTACCCAGCAGGTTGGGCAAACATTTAACCCAGCCACTGGGTTAAAACAACCCAATCGCTGGGTTTGTCCATTTTCAACCCAACTTGGGTTGTTTTTAACCCAGCATTTTTTAGAGTGTAGCTTGTTGACTTGTGGTGACAACTAGATACACTTATGTTATTGATCTGTAACCCGTGCCATCAAAACAAATCAATTTGGTTCATTCCTATTTTTTCAGTATGAGTCATATATTGAATAAAATATTAAACACAATTTTAAAGATAGGAATATTTTACATTTTTTAAATAAGTTCACCATTTTGTGTAGTCTTTTGTAAAATCACTTAGAGGTGAATTCTGCTAAATTGGGACACATTTTACCATTGAGATGACTGGGGGAAAATGTCCCAATTATCCTGAATTAACCCTAAGTAACAAAAGCCTTTATGATGTCATTTTCCAGGGAGAGACCTCATTTTGGTGGCAAAGCAACAGCTCAAGCATCAGTGAGTGTTATATTGAATTAATTCTGTGTGTTAAAGATGGGAAGCATATATTAAAATGTTTAAATAATTTCACCATTTTGCTTTTGTAAAATCACTTAACAAAAGAGCCTTTATGACATCATCTTCCAGGAAATGACCTCATTTTGGTGGCAAAGCAACAGCACAAGCATCAATAAGTAGCAAAGAATTGAATTATTTCTGTGCATTGAAGATGGGAATCGTAAATTTGACCAATTGTATCATATTAATTGTATTTTAAATGGAATTTCACTATTTTGGTTTCAAGTTGTTTAGTCTTTTGTAAAATCACTTAACTACCAAGAGCCTTTATGACATCATCTTCCAGGAAGTGACATCATTTTGGTGACAAATCAACAGCACAAGTGTTAGCAACGGATTTAATTAATTCTGTGCATTAAAGATGGGAATCAAATTTTAAAAAAAATTTAAAATAATTTCACCATTTTGGTTTTAAGCTGTTTAATCTTTTCTAAAATGACTTCACTAACAAAAGCCTTTGTGACACCATCTTCCAGGAAGTGACATCATTTTGGTGGCAAATCAACCACACAACAAGAATCAGTAAGTGTTACCACTAGATTTGATGAAATCTGTGTTAAAGATGGGAGTCAACAATTTTTAAAACAAATTCACCATTCTGGTTTTAAGCTGTTTAGTCTTTTGTAAAATCTGGTAACTAACAAAAGCCTTTCTGACATTATCTTCCAGGAAGTGACATAATTTAGGTGGAAAATCAACACCTCAAGCATCAGTAAGTCTTACCAGTGGAATTCTGAGAGTTCTCAAAGTTTGTGCACTTTCATACAGTAGAAATACTTTTTCATTTTATTTTTATAAGAGGACTGCAGTTATAATTATCGTTTTAAACTGCAGAACACTATTTTTGCACGTCTTAAACAAATCTATTATTATACAACTTTCAAAAATGTGGCAGTTCTGTCCATGTTCATGTGTGTTGAATAGAATATTTGGACAATTAAAACATGTGTCAGATGCGTTCAGGCCAAGTAAAAAAATGAACAAAGGCTGATAATGGGCCAGACAGTGAAGGGTTCTGTAATTACACCAGCAGGACGTAATTGACTGGGAGAAGAAGAGACGATGTCTGATAATCAGAGAACAACAAAAGAGCAGGTACCATCTCTGATCGCCTGAGAGACAAAGACAAATTAACCTTGTTGATCAAAGATTGCTTGCTAAGATCAGGATTTAAGAATGGGCTTCTTTTTTGTTTCACGAGTAAGAGTATCAATTCATTTAGCCAGAACACACAGGATGTTGAATTTGATTGACAGGAAATTTACAGAATTTCAATTCGAGCAAATTCATTAGTCATACAAATTTAAATAATATGGTT
>RJVU01007007.1:1400610-1442492 GCA_003731715.1 Anabarilius grahami
AATATATTTAGTGCTGTCAAATGATTAATCGTGATTAATCACATCCAAAATAAAATTTTGTTTTTACATAATATATGTGTGTGTACTGTGTATAATTATTATATTTATATAATTTATATTATATAAATAGTTTTTAAATTTATACATGCATGTGTGTGTATTTATATATATATAGTAATTATACACAGTACACACACATATATTATGTAAACACAAACTTTTATTTTGGATGCAATTAACCGCAATTAATCATTTGACAGCACTAAATATAATATAATATAATATAATAATTTTTTTTATTTATTAAAAAATATTATTTTATTAAATAATACTTTATTGTTTTTTGTTGTTGTTGTTGTTTTTGTTTTTTACATGTGAACAACCGAGATATTTATAGGAACATGTATAACATATTTTTTTATTAATAGCAGTGATTGCACTTCCAGCAGCAACTATACTTCTCATGCATAATTCAGTGAGTTCAAGGGTCAAAGTTCTGCTTTGAGTTGCTGGTGAACCTCAAGGCTCGGAATGGAGCAGGATCACATGATTGGTGGCATGTTTGTGAACAGGTTGTAGGTTAAAGGGTCAAAGCGATACAATGAGCAAAGACAAGGACAGAGCCCAGGGTCAAAGGTCAAAAGAAGGGTCACTACTCCAAAAACAATGTGCTAGATTTAGCTAGAATGATATTTAAGCATTATTAGTATCTTCATTTTTCTATTAATTCTTGCCCGGAATACCAACTTTATCTTGTTTTGAATTGTTCTAGCGGGTTCTAATGTTATTAGTTGTTTATTTATTAGTTGCTCTGTTAATAATTTACTATTAATCCGCTGAATATACTATTAATTAATCAAAAATGTCTAAAAAAAATATATATTAAGAAAAATGCATTTTTGCTCTAGGATCACAAAGTAACGTTCTCTGTTCAGTGATTGAGTGCTGGCTAACCTCAGGTGCCTAAATCACAGCGCTCGACACTAGTGCTGGCACTTCATGTACCAGAAGAGCCACAGAGGCTCAGGGGCAGCGGGCGGTGTCAAAGGTCATCGCATTTCACATGCAGATGTGTGACCTCTGTGACCTCTGGAAGGACTGAGCTATTTGGAAGCCAAATGCATACAGCTGGATCTCTGACAGACTGAAATGTACTTCAGCACACCTGGATGATATAAAGTAACTCTGGGTATCTGTTACATATGATGCATTCCCAGATGTAACTCATTTATTTCTAATAGTCTGGATTGATTGCAAAAGATTGATTAGCAGTGACAGGTCTAGCTCACTGATTCACTAACTTAGTATGACTGGTAGGAAAATAAACAACTTGCTGTCTTCTTAAGCTCACTAAGATTTGAGATTCAGGTATCCACTGTGATCAGTATTGATCAGTATTGAACAGTATTGTCTGCATATGAGAAAGAGGGTCCTTGACTGCCGTTTAAAGGAATGGAGGGTCAGGACCTCAAGTAACACCATTAAACACAGTTAAGGGCTTTTCACACTTGAAATAGTTAAACCTGGGTCATTATAAATCCCGGGTAAACTGAGCCCTGGGTTATCTTGTTTCTGCTTATACTTTACCTAGGGTTAACTTAACAATTAATCCCGGGTATTCATAAGATGATGTTTCACACTGTATATTCCTAAACCCTGGGTTAATGTGCTTATTTGCATATTTGCAGTGTCAGCATCATTGACTGCATGAATGCAGCATGCTACCTGTTTATATAAAGGCAATATCAGCATCTTCCTTTTATAAATTGCCATAAACTATCAAGTTTTTCCTGAATAGACTGTTCGAACTAAAGGTAAAAACTAAATCTGTTCTTCACTTCAGTTCATGTCTTTTCCATCACCATTTGACACTATACCCCTCAAACACTGAAATTGCTTTTTATACAACACGCGGTGTTTCCGTATCTGCCCAAAGCACGTGAGAACGTGGCACACGATTGGTTGTCGGTTGCTAAGCACCTAGCCGCAACATTGCCAGGCTAGTAGATGGCAATGCCATTTTGTAAAGACACTACGTGCCTATAGACTGAACATTTAATACGCATGTGCATGACACGTTTTTGTAGTTTACATGTAGACGATAACGGTATTGTTTTAAAAACGTAAAAAAAATTTCAGGCCCCCAAAACGCCGTTGTTATGTAAATGAATGGCCAAAATACATATAAAGTTTTCAGTTTTTAGTTGAAAATGGTGTCATGTTAACGGCCTCGAAGCCCAAAGTATACTTCTGTTTTTACGCATATGTGAGAGTCTGTATACAGTGTGTGTGATGCAAATTTAGTCACCAGAATAGTAAGTATGTACTTGATTTTTCTTAGTACGTCCGCATTGAATTTGTTTTGCACTAATTAGTTGTTCCACAAGGTGGCAACACTGTCTGGTCCGTTGTTTCACAGTAGAAAACAAACCTAAAGAGACAAAACAACAATAAAATACCAGACACTGCAACAACAACAGTATACAAAGACATTTTATCGGTCATAACTTCTGGAGAAAAATAGTGCAGACACTGGACAAAGATGAAACTTTCTGGACAAAGATGAAACTTTCTGGACAAAGATGTAACTTTCTAGAGCATGCGTCGACACGCTATCAAATGGTGTATACTCTGAAAGGCTACGCATTCAAATGAACGCATACGTATGGAGCCCTGCACATGACATGCAGGAAAAAAGTAGTAGGCTAAATCGTGCGTACGATTTACTAATTCATTCCCTCGATTTATAAATCATGCACACGATTTACTAATTCATTCCCTCGATTTATAAATCATGCACACGATTTACTAATTCGTTATCTCGATTTGCTAAATCATACGGACAATATATAAATAGAGGAAACGAATTGGTAAATCATGCACACGATTAATAAATCGAGGGAGCGAAATAGTAAATTGTGCGCATGATTTATAAATCGAGGGAGCGAAATAGTAAATTGTGCGCATGATTTATAAATCGAGGGAGCGAAATAGTAAATTGTGCGCAAGATTTAAAAATCGAGGGAACGAAATAGTAAATTGTGCGCATGATTTATAAATCGAGGAAACGAAATAGTAAATCGTGCGCATGATTTATAAATCGAGGGAACGAAATAGTAAATCGTGCGCATGATTTATAAATCGAGGGAACGAAATAGTAAATTGTGCTCATGATTTATAAATCGAGGGAGCGAAATAGTAAATCGTGCACATGATTTATAAATCGAGGGAGCGAAATAGTAAATCGTGCGCATGATTTATAAATCGAGGGAACGAAATAGTAAATCGTGCGCATGATTTATAAATCGAGGAAACGAAATAGTAAATCGTGCGCATGATTTATAAATCGAGGGAACGAAATAGTAAATCGTGCGCATGATTTATAAATCGAGGAAACGAAATAGTAAATCATGTGCACGATTTACTTTTTTCCCCTACATGTCATGTGCGGGGCTCCGTACATACCCTTGCGTACGCATAAAAAATGGAGTAGGCCAAAAATTTGGCCTTAACACCGCACTGTTTCACACTGCACAAGTTTGGCACTGCAATGCGGAGTTCACAACAATAGTGCTAACCCTGCTCCGAAGCAGTGTTTCATAATGCCGGGTAAAATGCAGTGCTAACCCACTTTTAAATTACAAGTGTAAAACGTTCCTCCACCCGGGGTTAAAAGCAGGGTTTAGAATGATGATAACCCGGGGTTAAGCGCAGTGTGAAAAGCCGTTTAGTTCATGTTGGGCACTTTAAAGCCATGAACACCAATCCACAAAAACTCCAACCTGATAGTAAAGTAAGGTAAAGTAATGAAAATAAATTTCGGAAAGTGTTAATGGAGGAATTGTTTTACAGAGAAAATTATTCAGTAAATGCTAGAATCACTTTTAATAGTTGAAAGAAGTTACGTAATTAACAAATAATTTGTTGTTTTCCCCTCCTTTTTTTGGGGACAAATTAGATGTATGAGCTGTCAACAGAATATCCGATAAATCTGACTTGGATGAGATTACACAGAACTGGTCTGTATCGTTTACCACTCTGTCAACAGCTTGGTCCTTCATGTTTACTGGGGGACAAATCTGTGTCAAAGGTCACAGGACCCTCTGTTGACCTGTTGAACAGATGGAAGCTTTTAGTTTCCCAGGCTGTCAGGGATCCCTCTCCAAGTGTGGGAAAGATTTGAGTCTTCACATTACATCATGGCTCTTAAACACACACACACACACACACACACACACACATTATATAAGGAAGCTTTATGCTTTGGTAAGACACTGAACTTACAGCTCAAAGACAAGGAAATTCATTAAAAGTTATATTATAAATTAGTTATGTAAATTAAAAAAAGTTAAGTACTTAAATCTGAGTAATAAAAATCTTGATTCGTCCTACATTTAGTCAGTGTGGATGCTTCACTTCACTAGAATTGTCTAGTTTTAATTTTTAAATTCTAATTAGATATAGCTCCCATTCATTTAAGAGCCTATATATACTAATAGGAGACTACCCGTATCCACAGTGTTTTGTAAGGTCTTCAATTTAAATACAAAATTTAACCTTTGACCTCTGACGGTGACCTCTGACCCGGAGAGAGCAGACCTGTCCCCGCTCTGTAGGATGGAATTGATAAGATCATTCAGTGAATTACATAAAACGAAGAGTAGGAAAGGTACAAATGGATCCATCATCTCAGTCATGGCCATTGTTTTAGTATGACAGGACACTGCCTGAAAGGGTCTTTGTCTTTGAGCTATAATAGTCATCCAATGAGAATTGCTCTGAATAGAGTCAGTTACTTGCATGGGGAAATTTGTTTGAGAATCTATATGCTAATAAATGAATGAGGTTTTGTGCCCCAGCTTTATTTTCAAAAGAATATATGCTTTAACTTTTAAATCACATAGAGTTTGCGCTGTAAAATATGGGGAAATTAAAATACTTTCTTTGGAATTGGCATATGTAGTGCCCATATACACTTGCATGGACCATTGCTAGGGAACAAAAAACATATATCATTATTTTTAGCATGTGTGAAGCAGTTGTGCTTAAACGTATGATGGTTCTTTAAAATAATTGATCAAGTTCATGAATTTAAATAGAGCTATGCTGCCATCTGCTGTTGGGTATTTGACATAATAATATGGATGTTTCGTGTTCAAGTTGTGTAAGTTTTAATTTAGATGCTGTAACTGGTAAATATGTATTTTAAGTTTTTCACTATTTTTAATCACTTTTTTTCAGTTAGTTCTGAAAAATGTATACAAGAATTAGAAATGTTGTTTAAAATAGTTTTAGATAAAGTATAGCATGTCACACTGCAGACACTGCTTGAAATGTCTTGTCCATTTTTGTTATTGTTAACTAAAACTATTCATTTTCAGCTAAATCTGAAATAAAATAGAAATATTAGATGAAAATCTTAACTGAAAAATAGAATTGTTGCCTTGGCAACTAACTGAAATAAATACATTTAAGTACTAATATGCTCTAAAACTGAAATAAAATCAAATTAAAGCTATTGTTTTTTTTTAAATGACAAAAGTACATAATTACTAAAACAAGCTAAAATTAAATTGAAAACCGGAAATATAAAACTAAAAGCTAATTCAAAAATATATAGTAGCTAAATAATACTAAAATAACTGATCATGTCAGCTACTTTTGTTGTTTTCTTTAGCTAAAGTATCTTATAGTATTTTGTGGCTGTATGGCAAGTCTTCTTACAAATATTATTACATAATAAGAAAACTAAAGATGTTGATTTCACAAAGATAATATGTGACCCTGGACCACAAAATCATAAGTCGCACGGGTATATTTGTAGCAATAGCCAACACTACATTGTATGGGTCAAAATTATAAATTTTTCTTTAATGCCAAAAATCATTAAGATATTAAAGGAGCTGTATGTAAGAAATCTATTTCAATTAATCATAAAATGGCCCTGATGTGTCACTAGACATTAAGAAATCATGTTCATTTCAAATACTTATATCACTGACAAAAGTAGTCCGGCCAGGATATTGTCATTTAAAAAGTGGGCTTGCAGCCCTCAACTGATGTTGATGTTGTCATTTTGTGTTTTGGCCTGACGCGCCCCCCTCCACCTATCTACCAATCACGAAGTCAGTAGTGTTTCGGGATCCGTGTTGCCAGCTTTGCTGTGACCTACCCTAACTCCAGT
Source organism: Anabarilius grahami (assembly GCA_003731715.1). Lineage (NCBI taxonomy): Eukaryota > Metazoa > Chordata > Actinopteri > Cypriniformes > Xenocyprididae > Anabarilius > Anabarilius grahami. Next base: position 1,406,795 of record RJVU01007007.1, read on the forward strand.
CGGATAAAAATGTCTAATGTTACTAAATCAAAAAGACCTCGTTATAATTCAGAAATTCGTCGTGACAAAGTCCGAAATAAAACCAGAATTTGTATTGGAGATGCTTTTGAAAGATGGAGACGGCTGAAAACGGAGAAGAATTTGAACACAGACGCCAACGTTGCTAATTTTCTCCTGGACAAGTAAGATTCATCTATGCTTGGCTAACTTGTACTTGATGTCAATGGACATTTCATATATTCATGACAGTCGAACAAAGTTATGCATGTTTGTGCAAAGTAACATAACGTTAGCTCACATGGACGTATGCTCTGTCATTATGCTGAGACGCTGAGGAAAACAACATTAGCACGCCCATTATGGCAATTTGAAACGTAATTGAGACAGTAGCCTAATGTTACCTCAGTAAAAATGATTCGTCATTTGTTCTTCACGTATATCGTGGACTAAGTTACCGTTCTGTCTGTCACGTACGAGCATAAATCTTTACGATTATATTTAACTAATGACAATTAGTAAATTTTTAAATACATAATTACTTATCAAAATACCTCTCATGAAGCATAAACAGAATTAACACAAAAAAAACTTACTGTGTACGTCTGTTCGTCACTTGCCATTGGAAGCTCATTGAAGCAGCCTACGTTTCTGCTGAATCCTGCAGCTCATCTGGCAACCTCGAGTCAGGGGGTAGGGGGAGGGGATACACCGCTCTACAGTATTTTTATAGTGATTGCAGTACCAGTTTAGGCCACAATCCTACATACGGCTCCTTTAAGTAAAGATCATGTTCCATGAAGATATTTAGTATATTTCCTACTGTAAATATATCAAAAATGTATTTTTGTGAGTGGATATGCATTGCTAAGGACTTCATTTGGACAACTTCAAAGGCGATTTTCTAAATATTTTGATTTTGTTGCGCCCTTAGATTCCAGATTTTCAAATAGTTGTATCTCGGCCAAATATTGTCCTATCCTAACAAACCATACATCAATGGAAAGATGATGTATAAATCTCAATTAAAAAAAATTAAATTACCCTTATGATTGGTTTTGTGGTCCAGGGTCACATATAACCTCAACATTTTCCCTTTCCCTCCAGCATTATATTTACATCATACTTGTACAGTACAATATTATGACCATATTAGCCCAGTTCTGCCAACACTGCATTGGCTTCCTGTTAAACATCGTATAGATTTTAAAATCTTGCTAATTACTTACAAAGCACTAAACGGTTTAGCTTCCCAGTACCTGAGCGAGCTCTTAATGCGTTATAGTCCTTCACGTTTATTGTGATCTCAGAATTCAGGCCAGCTGATAATACCAAGAATATCAAAATCAACCGCAGACGGTAGATCCTTCTCCTATTTGGCACCTAAACTCTGGAACAGTCTTCCTAGCATTGTTCGGAATGCAGACACACTCTGTCAGTTTAAATCTAGACTAAAAATGCATTTCTTTAACCTGGCATACACATACCACATTATCAATTTATATTTTCCAATCCGTTAAAGGATTGTTAGGCTGTTAGGTCAGCCAGAACTGGGAACACTTCCTATAACACCAGATGTACTCGTTACATCAGAAGAAGAATGGCATCTACGCTAATATTAGTCTCTCTGTTTATCCCGAGGTTTACCGTAGTCAGCCGGATCCGGGCCGTATCCAGGTGAGATCAAGGACCTGCGCCTTGACACGACCTCAACGCAGCCCTGAAGTATCAGCAGAGATCGAGTCGACTAGATCATCCACTGTGAAGGCCTCATCGACACGACAGCCAGTGGTACAGTTCCTCAACAAACCATCCGATCCTCAACTGGATGGAACTGGAATAAATACTTTGACTATTGCGATCCCATCGGACTTATGATAGCTGCCTGAATCATAACAAAGCACTGTTCGCCAGAGGAGAACTGGCCCCCCGACTAAGCCTGGTTTCTCCCAAGTTTTTTCTCTCCATTTTAACACCTGTTTGCCACCTGATGTCACCTGTTGGAGTTTGGGTCGCCTTTGGCTTGCTTAGTTGGGGACACTTGAAATTTAATATTCAACAGTGTTTGGATCTGCCTGCATTGACACCATTGTATGCGAACTGAACTGAGCTGGATGATGACATCACTGTTCACTCCAGTGCTGATATAGATAAATTAACTAAATTAATAACTATTGATTCTTACAACGGAATGAATCGATACTGAATTGACTTAAGATGGATAATGACACCATTTTCCTTAAGAGCTGCTGTGCAGCCAAAATTATATACCAGTTATCACTGTAAAGCTGCTTTGACACAATCTGCATTGTAAAAAGCGCTATATAAATAAAGGTGACTTGACTACAATATATAGAGAAATATTAATATGATTTAGTCTGTTCTGCATGAAGCAAAAGTTTGTTTCCTGACTGTAGATATCATTTTGAATAAAGGATGGCATTTAGGAATTATCATATGCAATAACCACTTTTAACAGGCAGGTGGCAGTGAAGAGCAATGGGGAAAAACTATGAAGCTCAATGATTGAGATGAAGAGATTTAAAGGGATAGTTCATCCAAAACAATGAAAATTGTCATCATTTCCTCACCCTCACGTTGTTTCAAACATGTATGAATTTCTTTCTTCTGCTGAACACAAAAGAATATATTTTTTAAGAATATATGGGTAATCAAACAGTTGATGGACCCCATTGACTTCAATAGTATGAAAAAGAAAAGAAAAAAGTACTATGGAAGTCAATGGGGTCCATCAACTGTTTGGTTCCCGACATTATTTAAAATATCTTATTTTGTGTTCAGCAGAAGAAAGACATTCATACATGTTTGAAACAACTTGAGGGTGAGGAAATGATGACAGAATTTAATTTCTGGGTGAACTATCCCTTTAACAAAACACAGAAACAATACATGACATAAAAACTTAAAATATAAATACAGCCATCAAAGGGTGAAAACAAAATATCCAAATCAAATTTCTTTAAAGCTTACTATACCAGTCTAAAATTGCTTTCTATAAAGCCGAATGAGTAAATTTACGTTTAATTTAAAAAAGTTTCACCTCTGCATTGTCAAAAAAATCATGAACAATTATACATCTGGATACAAGCTGATTTCTCTCTATTTGCTTCCAGTTTCTTCCAATTTCACATTTTTTTCCCCCATACCACTATGCAGTTTGATACTATCATAATGTAGGCATACTATTAGGAGTCACTTGTTCATTAGTAAAACACTCTGAATGAGCAAGCAAGCTACTTTTAAACAATACAACAGAGACTGCATAGGAAGGCAGAAAAAGAAGAGACCAGTAGAAGCAGCAGCAGGAGCCTTATCGATTGCGCATGCGCAGTCTGGTTGTTTTTCCACCAAACGGAGGTATTAAAGCAGAGTCAGAGCCAGAGCTCAGAGACACAGCTGCATCTCCGCATGCAGTTACAACAAAACTCAATGAATGACAGGCAACTATAGCACTGAACCTGCCTGCAGCATTTCTGCACGGCACAAAACCTTAAATGATTCATAAAAACATCTGACAGATGATTGAATCTTTATATTTTCATATATCTTACAGCTTGGTAACGTTTCCACCATGGTGCTCGGAAAGGTGAAACACTTCTTTGTCAGCTACGACTGTCTCAATGACAGTAATGTCCCTGTCTTTGCCAGTGGGGACTTTGTGTCAGGTCGGGTTATCATTGAAGTTACCGGAGAAATTCGCGTGAAATCTTTGAACATTCACGCCAAGGGACTGGCGAAAGTTCGTTGGACTGAATCTCGCAATGCTGGATCCAACACTGCCTACACACAGAATTTCACCGAAGAAGTGGAGTATTTAAACCACAGAGACGTCCTTATTGGACATGATCGGGGTAAGGAGCATTTTATTTAAGCACTTTTATTCACGAAAGAGGGACTGAATGACAGATGCTCCTTACATTCTGCCTTTTGTCAGTTCTGTTCAGTTTTTACACCGTGAACAGGTTGATCCATTGGCATAGGTAGAAACTAAAATGAGAACTATAACATGTTTTTATTAATAACAACAGATATGCAGATGATGCTTGGTGTAAGTGTCTTCCTTGCTCTTAAAATAGTTTATTCCAGTAATATTTGAAACTTCATTAAATGAAGTTGTTTGTTAGAGCACGAGAGCTTATAAACAACATGCCCTTCTGTCCAAAACAACCACGGTTAATCTTTTACGTTAAATATTTTACACAATAAACGTTTTTTATGTCGATAGTTACCTTGTAATCATATCGTGACATGCGTTTTTTAAAATAATACGTTACAGTTTCTTTCATAGATGGTTCTAGTAAGTTTGTAGCCTTTGTTAGAAGCGGTTTAAACCTGTTCGGAAACTGGTGGAGAGGGGGAGTTGTGCGGACCGAGCCTCTGCTCGCTGATTGGTCGAGGTCAATCCTACTCTTTCGCTAATTGGTGGAAGTGCTCGTGTGCCCCCGGTGATATCATATCTTTGCAGAAGTGTCAAGACTGCGACGCAACTTATTCGCAACAATGCAGGACTGACTGAAAGTTTGTTTAAAATGTAACATTTTCTGCTTTCACCCTATGCATCATTCTGCGTTTGTTAAAAGTATTTTGGCCTAGTCATTATGCCACTGGTTAGTACGAGTTATGTATGGTAGACATAAATGTAATATTTTGTTTATATTCCGTGAATGTAATATTTTGAGGTATGTTCTTTGAAATAAAAGTACTTTGTAACAACTTTTAAATTAAATATGCAGTTTCTGTAATTAAGTCTTTTCCTCAAATAAAATTAGTAAAATTGTATTATTGTCTTGCGTGTTGTCTTTTTTTTTTTTTTTTTTTNCTTTCATTTTCCACCTTACACCTAAACCACGCTGCAGTACATATGTGGCTTCCGTATGGGGGCGTATTCAAGACAAAAAACACGTTGGCTCAGCCAATCAGGTGCCGCCTAGTAATAAATGCATGAGGAAATCCGGCTGAGAGAGGCTGCTCGCGCCGGTTCAGTCCGGTCCTCTCTAGCTCTTGGCTGCCTTCAGTGACAGGCTCATAGTTATTTACAGCAGGCAGTGGGATTGCTGAGATGGCAATAAAACGAACAGAGGCAATAAATGCATTTTAAAAAGTAAAAATGAATGAAAACAATATCTTCAACATGTTTATGACAAATTATTTCTGATGTTATTTAGGGCCATAATTATTTACACGAGTCTGGAACTGCTGACTCTGAAAAAAGAAATGACAAAAACTATAATAATAATAATAATACATCAAATACAATAGATATTATTAAAAATAGCAGTTATAAGAACAAATATTCCAATATTCCATAATTCTGAATCAAGCTATGCCATATATATTGAATTTTTATATCATTTTTACATATTATTTCATTTGTAAATTATTAGAATATGGGTTTAGTGGTTTATTTTTATTTTGAAAGGTATAAAAACATAACCATGTCAAATTATTATGAACTGTTTGCTGTTGTATTTCCACTTTAAAAAGGTTTTGAAAAAAAATTTCTATGATGAAATTGTTTTGATGAAAAAAACCCTCTGTTGTATTTTAAAATCTTTTGTTCTTATGAAGCACTGAGACAATGTGGGTTGTATCTCTGTCTTTGTCTTGTTTTTAGGGTTCTTGAGGAATATTGCAGGTATGGTATATTGGTATATCGAATTTTATTCTCCTTTCTTTTAGATGATGACAACTGCGATGAAGGCTTCACTGTTCTTCACTCAGGACGACATGAGTTTCCCTTCAGCCTTGAACTGCCCCAGACGTAAGTAACTCTCCTGTCTGAATATACACATATATAATGTATTGACCGAAATGCTTACATTATTTTTTCATGCCTCTTTCCAGGCCTTTGGCTACATCCTTTGAAGGCAAACACGGCAGCGTGCGGTACTGGGTGAAGGCGGAGCTTCATAGGCCATGGCTCCTGCCCATGAAAACCAAGAAGGAGTTCACTGTCTTCGAGCACATTGACATCAACACTCCATTGTTACTGGTAAGAGAAAAGCATTTGAAGCCTAATCAGTATAAAACTGAACATTTGCTTGAGTTGTGGTATGATTAGAGAGGCTCATATACTGTCCTTATTTCATTCATAGTCTCCTCAGGCTGGCACAAAGGACAAAACGCTTTGCTGCTGGTTCTGCACCTCAGGGCCTGTATCACTAAGTGCCAAAATCGAGAGGAAGGGCTACACTCCTGGTGAGATGATAAACCGGCTTTTTGGTAGACAGTTAGCCCCTAGTTTTGTGATGCTTGTTCAGATTGAGTGAATTTGGTTGGGGTTTTTTTTGCAGGAGAGTCCATCCAGATCTTCGCAGAGATTGAAAACTGCTCTTCCCGTGTGGTTGTGCCAAAGGCAGCCATCTACCAAACCCAGACCTTCTTTGCCAAAGGGAAGATCAAGGAGATCAAACAGCTCGTAGCTAATCTTCGTGGAGATCCTCTACCCTCCGGCAAGACTGAGACTTGGGACGGCAAGATGCTGAAGATCCCACCCATATCGCCTTCCATTCTGGACTGCAGCATCATCCATGTTGAATATTCGCTCATGGTGAGTTCACAATCCATTTGATTCACAACAAGGTAGATTGGTCGCCGATACCTGCCACGCAGCTAACCTCTTGATTCTCAACAGGTGTATGTGGACATCCCTCGAGCTGTAAACCTGACCCTAAACCTGCCCCTAGTAATCGGCACCATTCCCCTCCACTCCTTCGGCAGCCGCACATCTTCCGTTAGCAGTCAGTGCAGCATGGCCATGAGCTGGTTGGGATTGCCCGAGAGACCTGAAGGTATGGAACAAATCCTAAACATGTCATCTTGACTTTTTAGATCATGAGTGGGTAACTCTGGCCTTTGAGATCCACTTTCCTTCTGAGCTTAACTCCAACTCTAACACAGCTGAAACAAGGTAATAATGGTTTTTAGGATTACAGAAAGTTACAGGTGGGTGATCTTAACTAGGATTGGAGCTAAAGTGGATCTTCAGGGCCAGAGCCCTGCTTTAGATCCTGTGGGTACTCAGTCCTGCTCCTTGAGGACCATAGTCTTTCACAGTTTACTTCTAAACCTGCACCAACAAGCTGTCTCTAGTAAATCCAAAAGTTGATTTCCTGGAGTAGCATTGAGCCCCAAACCCTCATGTCGTTCCAAACCTGTAAGACTTTCGTTTATCTTCAGAGCACAAATGAAGATCTTTTTAATGAAATCTGAGAGTTTTCTGTCCCTCCATAAACGGCAATGCAACTACCACATTGACACTTCAAAAAGTTTATGATCTTTTTATGAATTGAAGCGTCAAAGTGTCAGTTGCGTAGCTGTCAATGGAGAGACAGAAAGCTCTCAGCTTTCATCAAAAAGATCTTCATTTGTGTTCTGAAGATAAATAAAGGTTTTGCGGGTTTGGAACGACATGAGGGAGAGTAATTAATGATGCAATTTTCATTTTTGGGTGAACTAACCCAAGATACTTTCATGACTGTTCAACATTAAACTATCAGTTTAATTTTGGTCTAATATTGGCTTTGTCCTCAACTCTTCCAGCTCCACCAAGCTACTCTGAAATCATCACTGATGAGGAGCGACAGAACAACTTGGAGCTCCCAGCTGTGAGAGATGAGATTGAAGGACCACTTTACGCGTACATTCATGAGTTCCGCTTCCAGCCTCCGCCCCTGTATTCCGAGGTGTGTTGAGTTCCTAGACCTTGTAGTTTGTATCTTGCTAATGTATTTGAGTTCCTGTATCCTGAAAACTTGCCCTTCTCCCTTGATAGGTTGATCCCAATCCTGATCAGGTGTGCGGACCTATGGACAGGAGACCAGATACCTGTCCATCCCGCTGAAAGAGTGACCACACCTGACCAGTGCTGTCAGGGATCTCTTATCTCTACAACCTCAACTGGGGTTTGTTCTTCCTCCATGAAGAGGCACAAGCGGCCATCTTGGTGACGCAGATGGATATCCTCCAGGAGACACTCCCAATCCAGGTCGAGTCCAGCTCAGTAGCCAGTAAAAGCTGTTGAAGATCTTGAGTGATCCCCTTCCCCTTCCATCATTGATGAAAAGAGTACAGACAGGATTTGTCGGAGTTAAACTGTGCCCTTGACACCAAGATGGACTAAACACAACACCACTATGTGTGAGAATTGTGTCCAGACGTCTCCAACATTGTTTTGGATGTGATTCTTCACTTATTTGAATCATCTTGAAGATTTATTGGTGATCATTTTACTAAGAGCAACAACTATCTCCAGCCATCCTACAACCACTCCAGCAGAACAACGACAGACTTTCTTTTTTGTCAATTGTTTGTCGTTTCTTGATTTAGAAGAAGTGGCTTTACCACATCGATTTTCTTGAAATATTTTTGAGAATGTTGGAAACTGTAGATGTCGATGCAACAAGACCTGCTTCAAAGATTTTATGAGTGGGATTCTGACTTGCCACGTTGCCTTTCTGCTAGAAGGAAATGCGAGAGCATCAAACAGCACTTGGCACTGATTCAAGTGGTGAAAGAAAAGAGACCATTGACAGCGAGCAAGGACGACACTCATCGAGATGCAAGACATTCCTGAATCTGTCCTCCTCCTCTCGCTGTTATGAAATACGCAGAAAACTGCACTCCAGAACTCTTGGTTGAGCCTCGCACTGTATGTACAACTAAGAGCTAACTAGACTCTCAACATATTTTTTTTTTTTTTTTTTTTGTACTCGATTGACTGTGGCCTGTTGGCGTAGGCCTTTTTTCGTTTAACGACAATTAGCACTTTTCATCGATTGCATTCAAAGTGTATACCGAAGCTTGGCTATAATGCACAACAAAACATATGATCTGACGTTTACATGTGATTTAGGTATGTTTGTTTACATAAATGTGCTGTTAACAGACAAACTAGAATCACTGGTTATGCGTTTGGACTAATGAAACAATCGTTGTGGCCTTGGCACAAAACCATGTTTGTTTTTTTCACTGTTAATGTGCGCTGTGCTGACATTTACCTGTTAAAAAAGGGACTATGTACTTCTTGTGAACAGTATGCATCCTTACTTTGATGTTTGTGCACTGTGGGCCATGGTGAAAATTGTGTTTTGTATTTTACTTTGGATACTACAAGAACATTCTGAAACATGCACTTCCAGGGAATTAAAAAACCCTCATAGAGACTGAACATGTAATGTATACTGCATATAGGAAGCAACATTGCTCTTCAGTCAATCAGGTCCAGAGCTAATTAAACTGGCTTCCATTTTTTTCCATTTCAGGGCTTGATGAGTGATGAAATGGGTATTAAGCTACTCCTAAGTTGAACGGTGCAATATCTGCTGTGTGTTTTCAGTGCGTTTCCACATAATTTTGTATTCTTGGCTTGTTTCTAACTTTTGTACCATTTTGTAGGTGGTGTATATTATGTCACAGCAAAAAAACATGTATGTTTGTCTGTTTTTGCTCCAATCTGTTGAAATAAATAAGCCATTTTCTACAAAAATGTAAAGTTTATTTTTTCCTTTCCATGTTAGAATTGCATTCACATACTTCAAGAACCCTGATTCATATTTACAATGGAAAACATGACACATTTGACAAACACAGCTGTTTCTACATGAGACTCAAAGACTCGGAGATGGTGGTTACATTATGTACCTTAGCGTGTCTAGTGTTGTGGACCAGGTTTATGAAACATGATGGGAATGAATGTAAAACAACACGAAACGCAAACAGATAGGCGGCTGTTACATATCCTAAGAGAACCAGTTTGTTATGTTGACAATGTTCATTGAGCAACTTTTCACTACCAGCATTTACATTACGTTTTGCATTCAATTTGTTCAGAAAACAACCTCCAAGGTATAAAAATACAAATTTATATGATATTACTTTAGCAGACATCATTGCAAAGTAATTTGGCTTCACATTCTTCAGCTTCCTTTTGGAGGAAACGTCTTTTTCTTTCTGTCCTCTTGGCATTCCAGCACACAGGCCATCTAAGGACCAGATGCTGACCAAACACAAGGAGTTCGTTGTGTGCACACAGGCCTCATGTGTGCTAGAAATGCTTCATATTTTCCACTCCTCTTCCCAGGCTCAAATGGAGCAGATGTTTGCTCCCAAGAGCTGTAAGTGGACCACTAACCTAGTTTCCCTTCACTGTTCAGGGATAAAACTGGATCTCTTCAGCTCATTAGAGCTCATTGCTGTAAATGGAGTGTAAAATACTCAAGTTTAAAGCTGGAAATTTAAATTAAATTAAATTCAACAGATTAAACACTAGGACTGTGTAGAGTTTCAACCAAATTCATTTTAACATTAAGTTTGATTTACATATGTGAGTGACTGGGGCTTGGTGTCACAGTTTTTACTTTTATTTTTTAAATACGATAGGGTTTGGTGAAAAACAAACCGAAATTTGATATATTATTTAACGAAAATCCTGACCTTGGCTGTTGGTGTTCCGTGCTCGACGTGCGCGTTCGTGAGACTACAAGCGATGCAGTTCACTCCGACTCGCCTAGATTAACAAAAACATGACAAGAAATCCTACGCCTAGAAATCACAAAAAAAGTCAAATATCTCCGGACCGGAACTCCTTTCGTCTGAGAGTCATGACATTTGACAGATATGTGAACGCGATAACTTATTGTTGCGACGAATATATTCACCTCAGAGAAGAAAGTACATTGTATTTCATTTTGCGTTTTAATTACTCTTGATTTCTCACAACTTGTGTGAACCGTGGCGCTATTAGAGTCACATGAATGTGCGCAAGGTCAGATTTTAATACATTCAATTTTTGTTTGATTTTCAACCAAACCCTATCGTATACCACCAGAACACTTGGAATATATGGCACTTTTTGCGTCTTAAAAAAAATAAAAATAAAAATAAAATGCTGGTCGCTATTCACTGCCATTATATGGACGAGGGTATTCGATGTAAGAACAAAACCAGGGTGAGTAAATTACTTAATTTTCATTTTAGGGTGAACTAACCCTATAAAAATAATTATAAAAAAAACTTTTACTTTTGGTGACAACATGCCCCAAAAGCAGAGTATTTTGTCTCGCTGTAGGCTACACAATATGAATATATTAAAAACAAACTACCAATCAAGAACAAAAGAAACTTTTGTGCAATTGGACTTTTGACTAATAAAAGATAGTAAAGATCTCATAATAAAGTCCAAAGCAAAACCTCGCTTAATTTTGACACATGAAATCTGCCAATGGGGTAAGCAAAATAATCTTATTTCAAACAGAAAACAAGATCATTTTGCTTACCACTTTGGTAGATTTTTTTGCTTATTTTAAGCAATAACTCACTCAATTTTGTCTTATTTTTCCCCAAAACAACTTTTGCTTGTCTAGTAATTGCTTCTTAATGTAAGAATTTTAGATATATGGACTAGAAACAAGACAAAAATACTAAGAAAAGCATTTTTTTTTTTGTGTAAATGGCAGTATAGCCCTTGTGACAACATTCATATAATGTCAGCATTTTAGTACAATGCATAATTGGCCTAAAACCAGCACCCTTATTCTCTCCTACAAGCACATTCAGGATCAAGAGAAACTGGATGAGAAATGTGTCTTAACAGAACGCAGTGATGATGTAACATCTTCGCCCTGGGCTCTTTTTGACAAGTATTAATAATTCAACTGTCTCCAGACATGTTGGATAGATACTTTAGGTGATGAACTTGACAAGGCCCCCGACAGACTGTGCGTGTGGCAGGTGTTTACAGCACTACAGGATTAACCTGAGCAAAACGATCAGCCTGCTTCATCTGCACTCTTTGTGAACGGTTTAACCTGCCATGCATGCTTCAACACATATGAAAGAGTCTTGTGAAGAGATCTCTGAACATATGTCAAAGTCTAGACTTGCAGACAACAACATGTCTGTTTTTTTTTTTTGTTTAAAAAAAAAAAAAAAAGGATTTTCTAGGTGTATTTCGTCTGTCAGTGGAGCTAAAACACAAAGCAAGGAATATGATATCAACAAAGTATCCCTAAATCAAACATAATGCATCTATGATTTTGCAGTTTTTCATGTGCAACAGGTGCAAACACAGAATTGCATGAAGACCCTTCTCTCCTTTTTGCATAATGTCATGGATCTAAATATGGGAATGGAGGACACTTTCATAACTGTAACATTAGGCCAGAAACGGCGGGACATGTTTCTAAGAAGGGACGTGCTCAGCGAGTCAGAGATTGTCGGTCGGTGACTGCACTGCCAGAGGGGTCAGTACTGACACACAACACCCTGACTTTCAGCTGAGTCAGACAGTGTAACCAGTGGTCAGCAGTGCAGGCCCCGCCCTCTTTCACAGACATGCTGCGATGCCAATGGTGGAGGAGTGCCAGATCGACTCCTGATTGGCTGCCATCTGCACAAAATCTCTTGTAGGATTCTGATATGAAGAAAAAAATGCTGAGTTAAAATCCCTATGTGGCGAGCAGCCGTGAGGGAACGGCGTGAGGGAACGGCGCGAGGCCGGTGACGCGAAAGATGATGAGCTTCACCTGCGAGGCGCACCGGCCTTGAGTCTCTCACGGAGGAGCTCCGGAAGCATAAAAGGAGGAGCGACGACAGTGAAGGACGAGAGAGGACCAGGCCTTCTTCCCGTATTTACGAACTGTTTTAGATTGGTGCCGAAACCCGGGAAGAAGGAGGCGGGAACCGGCGAACATTCAACATAAATTTAATATATAAATAAACAAAGAACAAAACGAAAGTAATGCCGGCAGACCCTCGCGGACGTCTGCCGGCCACACAAACATAATAAAACATTAAATAAAATCCAGGCCTGGTCCTCTCTCGTCCTTCACTGTCGTCGCTCCTCCTTTTATGCTTCCGGAGCTCCTCCGTGAGAGACTCAAGGCCGGTGCGCCTCGCAGGTGAAGCTCATCATCTTTCGCGTCACCGGCCTCGCGCCGTTCCCTCACGGCTCTCGCCCGCCCTGCTCGCCACACCCAAGTTGGGCTGAAAATGGACAAACCCTGTGATTGGGTTGTTTTAACCCAACGGTTGGGTTAAATGTTTACCCAACATGCTGGGTAGTTTTTATTTAACTCAACTATTGTTTAAAAATGACTGTACTGCTTGCTTAAAATGAACCCAAAGTATGCTGGAAATGAACATTTATTAACATGTTTAATAAATGAACATTTATTAATAAGTTTAATGAATAATAATTAAACAATAAACATTTATTAAATTGCATATTAATAAATGTTCACCTTTTGATTATTACTGTTGCGCTAGTAATTATGTGTCTGATTTTTTACCTGTTTTGGGTTCATTTTAAGCCAGCCATATATAATTTTTAAATAATAGTTGGGTTAAATAAAACTGCCCAGACATTTAACCCAACCATTGGGTTAAAACAACCCAATCACTGGGTTTGTCCATTTTCAACCCAGTTTGGGTTGTTTTTAACCCAGCATTTTTTAGCGTGTATGTGTGTGTGTGTGTTTGTGTGTATATATATATATATATATATTGCATTTAGTTATTAAAATATTTTTTATTATTATTTACCATCAGAACAAACTCATTTTATGGTTTGCAAGCCACCAGTTGAAATCCAATGGGAGCATACATTTAAAATGTTATAGAATTAATTTCAAATCTTGAATTTTAATAAAGTCTTTTGGCTTTTTTATTTAATTTAAAGGAAAGCAAAAAAAGCCAAGCTGCATCAAAGCTTTCCTCTCATATCCGAGCTTTCAAAATGATTCAGCATTAAGCAGCAAAATAAGCAAGGCCAACAATAATTCTTTGTTTTGGACAACTTTGAACTCAAGCACACCATGCAAATGAGTCATGTTCATGTTCAATGCAGTGACAAGTCTCATTTGCTCGCTTGCAGTTGTTGATACAAGAGCAGCCACTGTGCCAGTGATAAACAAGAACTGGTTTGGACTGGCCTACGACAGAGGTGGCCAGAGCGGCAACCTAATAGCTCTGTGTGTGCGTTTGCTTCTCAACATACATACTTGGGAGTGTTGAAATATTTTATCAGAGCACATTCAGCCCTGGGCTGTGAAGTGGAGTTCACACGGAGTGCGGGCCGCCCTCTCTGTGTCCGCAGCTCTCTCGCCTTACAGCTCCGGCCAGTTCAATCCGGCTGCCATTGACTTTTACAGGAGCTTATTTTAACCTGATCCTTCCATTCAGCCAACCAAAATGGCTCCTGTCTGCTTGAAAGGTGTATCCTTGCTCTTTTCCCATACAAAACAGTACTGTGGTGCACTCTAAAAAATAATGTGTTGGCTCAAATTTTTTTTTATTAAAAATGAACGCAACAAACAGTTAAGTTATGACAACTTGGAGTGAATTTACATTCAACCAACAAGCTATACTGAGTTAGAGGAACATAATAATTTGTAGCATAAACACACATTTTTAAGTTGATTACTCAAAAAAATTAAGTCGCTCCAAATACCAAAGTTGTAGCCCTGGAACCAATTAATCTTATCTATTTCAGTTCAACTCAACAGCTATCATAGCACATGCTAACATAACGTATTTAGCATGTATATTTAATGAACAAGTAAGATATTATCACTGGCAATAGCGCAGTCATTGCTTATAGAGTAAATAGTGTTTACCTTCATGTATCTACTCTTCAGCACAATGGTAACCACAAAAACTTCAACATTACAGAAACTCTTTTAAATGTCAAACATAACAACATTAACAGGTCTTTCCCTTCACTAAAAACGAATAAATTAACACAATTTCAACATTTATTTTCCTTAACCAGTCCTACTCAAAGCATGCTGGGAACTAGAAATCCACTGCCTAATTTCCAAAGTTATCAGACAATTTAATTAAGTTACAACAACTAATCTATCTATCTATCTATCTATCTATCTATCTATCTATCTATCTATCGTGACATCCAAAAAACCAAGAAAGGCCTTCAAATTGCATATAGGCTACACAAAGATTGTATTGACTAAGTCTCAATGTCTAGTTTGTTAACCTGTTAAAAGCCTTCAAATATGATTGATATGTTTTAATACAGATTAATCCTCATTTAATTGAACACATCCCCTAAAGAATACACCTGAAAAGGTTATGTAATGCAGATTAAATTGTGTATTGTGCTCAGCAATTATTGGTACTCCAACATACATGAGATCCGATGATGATTTATGATCTAAAGATCACGTAACTCAGCACTGTGTTAATATCCCCTCCACCTGAGAGGTCCAGAAGTTATAAAAAAACGATAGATGAAACCACATATCCTTAGTGTCCCACTGACACTAGGATATGATTGCAATGCGGTAGCGACATTTCTGCTGTATCTGTAGTTGCAGAGGCTGTACCGGTGGGTGAGTGAGATATCAGATGTCCACTGCGCAGCTCAGCATTACCATTAGACTAAACCTATAGCGGTCATACTGTAATCCATACAGAAGACATGTCAAAGAGCTGCAGGCTTCAGATCCATTTCAGACTTTGCAAACAGCCATCAGTCAGTGGAGAGAGCTGATGACAGCTTGTGATTTGGACACAGTACTCATCTAAACGAGCTCTCAAATGCCTTTTAACTTTGAACGATGTGTCAGCCAAACTGCAACAGACACACAGCAAACCAGGTACTCAGATAAACGAGGCCTTTAAAACAGAGATCCGTGTAGGTGTTTTTTTTTGCACACAAGGTGAAAAGGAAGTGAACTGCGTATAGGGCGGAACGGAACTGAAATTTCTGACAACCGCAAATCAATGAGAAAAGAACCCACAAAGGTGTGATGGAAGTTGGAATTACTGTAGCACCAGCCTGTGACATGTTCCACCTCAATATGACCGGTCTGAGAACATGACAAACACGTCACTGCAGGATCTGCCAGACAGGATAGTCATCGAGTCTGCATGTCCTGGTTAATAGCTGACATGTCAGTTTTGAGGGATAAAGATGTCCTAGGGTTATGTGAAATGAAGATTAAACTGAATGAATGGCGCGATGTGGCGCGACAAATCCGTGACAGTAAAATGATTCCCCGTTCTATTTCTGACGTACTCAATGCGCTTGCGCTGTTTCTGACACGAAGGACAAATGGATTTGCATCACGCCGCTTTTACGTGTCCAGCGAAGACAGCCTCGAGTCGCGACAACGATTGCGCCCGATGTAGAAACAAAAGTTAATTTCAAAAAGTTAGTTTCCGTCAATGGCGGGGAAAGAGTTAAAAGTATCGCTTTGATTTGAATTACACAATCTGATTGGTGGAATTTTCCGGCTTTCCGTGTTTTCACTGTTAAGGCCCTTTCACACTGAACGCGACGCGAAAAAGCAAGGCGAATCGCGCAAGAATGGACCTTTCACACCGAACCCGAAACAACTGATCATCTTCTGCTAATTCACGCCTGCACACTAGGTGGCGCCGATCAACGATGCATTTGTATATGGCATCTCGTATATGGCTTTAACGTTGTCCGCTGCATAATATACAGCGTTAAATTAAGATGAATAAAGTTTGGTACTACATTAGAAACACAAACAATCTATAATGCTTAAAAGAATACATCATAAAATATAATTAGAGGTACAATTAGCATCAAGCTACATTTCAAAATGTATATGATTATTAACGTCTTTGCTCAAAACGCACTTTAAACCATCATCGAGTTATTGTAATAACTTATGATATGACCTAAAGTGGGGTTTGATTCTTTGTACGTGGGCTGAATGGATTGAATGCTAAATCTGCTTATAATTTGTCATAAACATCCTTTATCGTTATAAAAATAACATGATCTGCATAAAAACACAGAAAACATATCATCATAATCATGTCTATTTGCCTTCATATTATTATATCTGAAGAAAAATGTTTCTCTCATTTTTTTATACATGGAAGAGCAGGAGATATGATTACATGATGATTGACAGATCTAAAACGCGCTCTCATAATCAAAACACTCATGCACATGGAAGAAAATGATAGAAATTATATTCTGTATAAAGAACATGTGAGAATAAATCTGTTCTCAGATACCAATGATAATCTCCTGGATACTCTTCTTTGGTGTTTGTTTACATTCGTTTTTTGAAACAGCGCCACCACTCTCGCCCTTCTGTGCAACAGCAGCTGCTCCGGGCACTTGATCTAAGGCTCAACTCTAATTGGCCTGTTTCATTGTGGAGCAACGGGGGGAAAAAAATCGACACACAGGTCCAATAAAAAAAAAAAATCCTAGAATGGAATCCTTGAAAAAAAATCCTCGAATGTTTGCGCCCAGTTTGAATAGCCTCATAGGGATCTATTGTTTCAATTCAAGACCATCATCATGGCAAACATTCGCGCCGAATTTCACGTTCAGTATGAAAGGGCCTTTATACGCTAGGGGGGCACTATGACACATCTTCTGAAAGAGTACTGAATCTCCTGATCAAAACACATGTTAAGAAGATGCAGAAACAAGCAATATCATATGTAATCAAAATTACGAGATCATCAACATTAAACAGCATGCAAATCAAAACTGCTTAATGTTACCGAATGAAATGTCGACCCAGGATGAGCTATAGGACTGTGCAAGCATTAGGGGTGTTGATGGACTCAATCTACTCCATCTATATTTTGATTATCGTTCTGAATATGATCCAGGTCTTTGACAAAAACGTGATTGCATGAAAGAATGCATCAAGCTAGAATAAAAATTGATTTTTTTTGTTCAAAAGCAGACCCAGGGGAAAGAAAAGTACATTGCTATAATATACTTAAAGTGCTCTATTTGCGTGCACTAATTTTGTACTTAATATACTAAAAATTCTTCTTAAGTACTTCTTAAGATCATCTTAAGTACATCTAAGTGTACTCAACTGTGCTATTTTGAGACAGCATGAAATATGAACTAAAATGTGCTTTTAATATACTATCTCTGTATTTAAAAATTATATTTAGATACCACTTATAGTACATTTGAACCCATAGTGTACCACAAGTGGTAGCTAAATGTATTTTTTTAAATACAGAGATAGTATATTAAAAGCACATTTTAGTTCATATTTCATGCTGTCTCAAAATAGCAAAGTTGAGTACACTTAGATGTTCTTAAGATGATCTTAAGTAGTACTTAAGTTAGTATATTAAGTGCATAATTAGTGCACGAAAATAGAGTACTTTAAGTACATTATAGAAGTGTACTTTTTTTTTCACCTGGGGAGGCTCTGTTCTTTCTTTGCATGTTCACTGGCAGTGGCTGGAAACTTTAACTTAAAAAAAAAAACGTTGGCAGGGAAAGAGTTAAACTGTTTACATTCAAAACCAATTGAATACACTGAAGTAAAGCAAATGACAAACCATTACGTCCAACATTTAAAACAGACCTAAGAAATGAGGATATGAATACACCTGGTTATGAAAGAATCTGCGATTACAGATTACAAACGGATTAAAGATCTTTCTTCAGTTCTTGGAAATGTACGTGACTCTTTTGTACCAGCCTTTTGATTTAAAACCCACAAACAAGCCAAAAATAGATATGTGCCCTTTCTTTGTTTTATTGGGTTGTAAGATATTTCAAACAACCGTTTGGGATCAGTAAGATTTTTTTTTTTTTAAAGAAATTATTTCTATTCAGCAAGGATGCATTAAACTGATCAAAAGTGACAGTAAATACATATAATATTACAAATGATTTCTATTTCAAAATGCTGTTCTTTTGGACTTTCTATTCATCAAAGAATCCTGAAAAAAAATTTAAGCAGCACAACTGTTTTCAACATTGACATTAATAAGAAATTATCCTTGAGCAGCAAATCAGCATATTAGAATTATTTCTGAAGGATCATGTGACACTGAAGACTGGAGTAATGATGCTGGAATATTTTTATATATTTTATTTTAAATAACTTATTTTAAATTGTAATAATATTTCACAGTATTACTGTATTTTTGATCAAATAAAGCAGTCTTTGTGAGCATAGATGGCCAACCAGCCCTAACCAGTTTGACCAAGATGGCCTTTCAGGTCAAAACCTGTTCTGGTACCTCGGAAGCTGGCTGGTTTTAGCTGGATTTTCCAGCCAGGAGTCCCTGTCTGTGAACAGAGGTGAGTATCTCAACACAGATAGTGAGAATAAAAAACATAATCATCCTGCCTGATGCTCTCATATCTTAAAACAGGAAATGACACGGGTCAGCACATCTCACAAGAACAAACTTTGTGTCTTAGATATGATTCAGGCCTACAGCTCCTTATACAGTCTTTTCTGAGCATGTGACATAGTTTAAAAAATATCAAAGCGCAGCACAACAGCCTCATTCACACAGTGGTGTTGAATGCAAACAGAGGCGCCAGTGACGCACTTCACCGAGACAATGATCTTCAGCTAAGAGAGAAGGAATTGCCCGTGAAAATGCTGTGCTGGCGCTGCTGGAAAGTTTAAACAAACTAAAGACTGAAGAAAGTGCAATTTCATTAGTCGAGGTTCTCTCAAGGGAGAGCTGGAGCTACAGTAAGCTGCAGAACGTCTAGAAAACAATACTAAAAAGAAAGAAATCAATCCACTGTAAGGAATCGATACTAAAGTGTAGTTACTGATTCACATTCAGTGATTCCTATTCAGAAATGACTAGTCATGGTGGTCAGGTTCATTTGTGTTAACTTTGTGATTTCAGTTCCATCTGGACTGAACAATATGTGTTTTTCTTTTTTGTCGAGGGAACCAGGGTGATGCTACTTGCAGGTTGGCCTACATAAATACATCATCACTGCAGCTCTCAATAGAGTGCAACATTCTGGTTCTGGAAGTAAATCTTTTTTCCATAAATTGATTTTTAAGGATAATTTATAAACCTTTAGAGAACCTTACTGTGGTTGTTAATCGATAGTATTTGCTTATTGAAGCTGCCAGCCCGCATTATTTCGATGTAGTTTTAACAGCAGACTTCATGGTGGAAAACTACATTACCCATGATGCTGTACAGAAAATAAATTTTTTAACATTTTTAAATAAGTAGTTTCATATTTCTCCATCATTTTTAAATTTGATTATGCTGTTCACAATGCTTCATGGGATTGTAGTTCTTTCTATCACTAAAGCCATTAACAGTCTTGTAATTTTGTCTGATTTTCATATACTTTTTTGCTTCAAATCAAAGTTTGTAATGTTGTGATTCACGTCATAGCTGGTTGGTTTGGTTCATGGCTTATAACGCTTTAACAAAGATTTTTTTTTTGAAATCCCTATGGGAAAAATTAATCGAAAAGATACTTCCGGAACCAACACCGCTGAAAAAGTGAATGGACACTAATACACGCTATATGAGTCATCAGTCACATGACATTTTGATTGGCCACTCACATGATTGGCCAGGAATTATAGATAAATAATTTGTAATTCTAAACTTTTCTAAATGTTATTTCAAAGGCAAATTCTGTCCAAACAATGCTTTAGAATCACAAAACAGCTAAATGTACCACTAGTAAAATACAAACAAAGCTGATTACAGCCATTTGTCACTTTCATACTTTTTATGTGCAACATGCTGCCTTTTTGTCTGAGATCGAAAGTCATCACAACATCATGTAGAGAAAGTTTCTATTAAAGACAAATCACACAGTTATTTTACTGATGATTGAGGGCTGCAGGGTCTGATTTGTTGCAATCAAGAGTGTAATGCATTGAATCATGAGGTCGTGAGGGCAGCTGGTGGTTGTGGATTTAATGTCAGAGCGGGCGATAATCTTCTTCTGCAATCTCTGATTTTACGTACCTCTGTGTGCGTCAGACAGTAGTACAGATGTAATTCTAAACCCTGCTGTTGTCCTTTAACTGCACGTGTGACTTGCACTCTGATGCAACAATCTCCTGGAGATGTTTATGTTTTCTCAAAAACGGCTCTGCATGATTGAAATGCAGCAGGGGTTAAAGCTGCTGTAAGAGACTTAAGCCATTTTGCAAATGCAACCACATGCCCACACTCTTCACAGACGTCAGCAAAACCAACTTCTTTTGCTGTTTACAGTCAAGTGCAGTGCTATTTTGGTATCACTGAGATACTATTTTTGTTTTTATTAATATTTTCCAATTTAATTTTTAAATTTTCCATTTTCATTTTAATGGCAACCATTTTTATGCACAATTTTTTTTGTGTCATTTTTTTTATGCAAGATATTTGGACCGTCTAACCTGGCTGACTGTATATTATCCCATACACAACTTCTTGCTCCCTAAAAAGTGGAAAATGCATTTTTCTCCTGTATACCTTCACACGAACCAGACGCCCTGAACCTGCTACCCGCACTGCTGATCTCAGCACTTACAGCAGACATTACAAAACAAACAAGCAGCAAGAGAAAGTGAAAGCGGTTGTTCCTCTTTTGCACCAGGAGTAATCGAGAGAACATCTTGTACCACTGCCGAGCGGCAGGCAGGTGTTACGTGCTCAGAGCCACGCGGGATGGGGGGGGAGGAGGGTTCGGCTTCACACCTGTGTGAACGACACAAAGCAGAGGAGGTTCAATTCAGGGCGAAAACAAACTGGCTTGAACCAGATATCCTATCGGCGAGCATCAGCTCATTTCTCACAGCACAGAGAATCTGTGTATGCTCCTCTCACAGGATAAAATCTTTTTCAATGGTATTGATGGTATAATTTGCAACCTTTTAAGCAATCACATGCAGGCATAAAACTCCTGATGTTCACTCTTTTGAGGTCAAGTTAGTCTGTTCTGTTATGGGAAGACCTTTTTGTACTGAGCGCCTATGAGTAGTTCACTGCCTGGCGATTGTCAAACCCTTACTTTCTCATCCAAATCAGCTTTACTTCTTCCTTAATCACTCATAAATAACCCTCTAATAAGCAGCCAGATGAATACAAAACATTTTGACCTATATTTGCAGATTTTACAAAAAGATTCAGAGCAAAGTTGCTTTTCAGTGTAGTGAGGTGAACATGAAATCATATTCACAATCCAATTTGTTTCTGTAATATTTCTAAGTGAAAGAGAAATTGAGAAAAAAAATGTAGGAGTTGATGTATAGGCCCTATCTGCAATTGACTGGATAATTACAAATGGGTGTCACAAACCAGACGTCCTGATTTTGCCAAGTTGGACTCAACATATTTTGTTGATCCTGGAACAACATTCCTGACCGAATATTTAATCCTAACTATATCCCAACCCCTAAACCTAACCTTACTCATAAGTTATCCCTAAAATCAGAGGGAAATGATAGATGAATAACTGATGTTGAAGCACCTAACCTTGGTTGTAAGCCTAAACTTGACAAACTGTAAACTTGTTCCTCAAATCTGATTGGTTGATTGAAATGTTGTTCCATGAACAAAGATGTTGATCCAGGAACATGTTGCACTTGGTGAAAACAGGTTCTGCATCACAAACCATAGGGGAAAATATATGGCATTTAATATGAGGCAGGATTATTATCATTAACTAAAACACAAAATAAAACCATAAAAAACATGTGGAAGGTCCAGATTCAAAGTTTAAAGTCATACTTCACCTCATCATTATTTTCCCATTCTCAAGTCACTTGAAACTTTTGTGGCGTTCTTGCGGAACACAAAATAAAAAATGTTGCAAAATGTCCTGCTTTTCATTAAAGGGTTAGTTCACACAAAAATTTTTTTTATTTCTGCCATTAATTACCTTCATGTCATCCTAAACCCGTAAGACCTTCATTTGTCTTCAAAACACAAATTAAGATATTTTTGATGAAGTCCAAGGGTTTCTGAACCATACTCATTGCACCTTTTGAGGTCCAGAAAGGTATTAAAGACATCGTTTAAAATAGACCACGTGAAAAACAAAACAAAAATAATGACTTTATTCAATTTGAACTGTTGTCATAGGCAGTTGACGTAGTGCAGGCTTCCGTGTTTACATCCAAACGCCAGAAATTTCATTTTTGGGTGAGCTAACCCTTTAAAGCAAAAGTTCTTTGTGGCCCAGTTGCAATTCTTAGTTTATTAAAACTGCATATTTAGTCTGGATTTGAACCCTGGATCAGTGTTGGGAGTAATGCATTACAAGTAATTTGCATTACATAATCAGATTACTTTTTTGATGTAACAAGTAACACATTACTTTATAAATTTACACATTAATATTTGAGTTACTTTTTTAAAAAAGTAATGCAAGTTACTTTCCATTTGAATTAATTTGCTTAAACATTTTTTAAACTACTAAACTAAAATTCTCTTCTCAATAACATAGCCATTTAGACATCATTCATTTTGTGACGTACTCATTTTGTGTTCAAAGTTTCTCAGTCAATTTCTCCGTCAAAGAGACGGAGTAAGCTATCGTCCGTGTAAGCTATCGCATACAGAAGATTGATCAGACGGCCTCAGAATAACTGGTTTGTTTTTCTTGGCTTTAGGGGAGATTGGCTGGATCCCAGGATCTCCTGTGGCGGCATGATTTGGAACAACATCTGCCTTTCCTTCTTTCTCAGTGAGAGAAAGCAAGCGAGAAGCCACATGAGCGCATGTGGTCTTTAACCTTCTGCCACAAGAAAAACATCTCCACATGATTATCACTGCGACGGCCCCGCAGAGTCACACGTCCCTCTGATGTCTAGATAAATACGACTACTGGTGGAGCTTTTATGTGACCTCACATAAAGTGTTAGCTTATTAAAAATGTTTTTATGTGGGTTTCTCTATTAAAATATATGTTAAACTTAGCTACAAGACCTCATGGACCGCACAGACCATCATCTCCATGGCTGCATCACACATTGTCTACTTCATCCAATGAGAATGCCGAAACAATGAGGGGGCGTGTCTAGAACATCACACCACCACTGAGCTGAAAGAACAGGTATTTGGGGAGGAGCTCAAGGAGTCGTAAGGTCAATAAGATGTTCTGTACTTATGGTAACTCATAGTTTTCCCACCCATACTCTAATGAGTCAGTAAGCTATACTAATGATGCTAGTCTTTCATGTGACCTTGTTCTCACTGCATCTGTTTATCGCTTATATCATAAC
The DNA here is from genome assembly GCA_003731715.1 of Anabarilius grahami. NCBI lineage: Eukaryota > Metazoa > Chordata > Actinopteri > Cypriniformes > Xenocyprididae > Anabarilius > Anabarilius grahami. Next base: position 1,430,797 of record RJVU01007007.1, read on the forward strand.
AGAAATACACAAATGCAAAAATTAACAAAACATTGGCAGCAGGGAAAATGATGTTCAACTTAAGTACTCGACACCCATAAATTAGCCTCCATGTGGTAAACACAGATTAAATATTAAAAAATCATATAGATAGATAGATATGATATGATAAAGTGTCTTTGGATTAAAACATCTTCCAAATGATTACATTTTAATGTAAATGTAATCATTAATCATGAAATTCAGTAACAATAGTTATACATAAAATGTGTTACATTTTGATAAATTCAGTTTAAATTCAAGCAACAGATGTATTATATATATATATATATATATATATGTATACACACACACAATAGTTTTATCAATAAATTATTAAATCATATTATATATGTATGTTATATATTTGTTACAATGTTACAATATATATAATTTTGTGATTTATTAATTTGATTTATTGATAAAACTTAAGTTTTAGTGTGTGTGTGTATATTTGAGTGTATATATATATATATATTACACACACACACAGATAAAGTATCTTTGGATTAAAACAACTTCAGAATTATTAAATTTAAATGTAAATATAATCATTAATCATGAAATTCAGTAACTATATATATTTTTTTGATAAATACATTTTTTTTATGATAAATTCAGTTTAAATTCATGCAACAGATGTATTATATATATATATATATATATACACACACACATATAATAGTTTTATCAATAAATTAAAGTAATATATCAAAAATTTATATATAATACTTTTGATACATTTTATGATAAACTTACTTTGGATAAAAGCATATTCTAAATGAATACATATTAATGTAATAATTGACCATTTTATTCTGTCATCTATCTATCTATCTATCTATCTATCTATCTATCTATCTATCTATCTATCTATCTATCTATGATAAATATAAATGTTCATATTGCATATGATACCTTTGGATAAAAGCATCTTCCGAATGATTGTTTATATTAGTGTAATCATTATTTTATTCAGTTTTAAATGCAATAACAAACAGTTTAATCGGTATCTACAGGATAAATCATTAGCACACACTTCTATAACCTTTACAACAGGCAGATTAAAAAGCAGTCAGAGTTTTGACTTCCTCCATCTCAGGGCAGTACGTACTATAATTACCTCTTACAATAGTAACTGTGAAACCTCGGAAGACTGTCTTCCCTAAATTAATCACACTGACGACAATAAAAAAAAACCCTCCCACCGCCAAAGAACCCTTCAGTGTTGAAGCCAGCACCCAGCTACCGGTCTGAACTAGATCTCTCCAGCCTCGGCAGCATCACAGTAGTTCCTCATCTGCTTTTGTTCAGCATGAGCCAGTCAAAGCTAGTCAAACCTCCCCCACCGATGCATTACAAACTCACACACAACAACATCACACTCTAAAACAGGGTCAAGCAGAGTAAACCATAGTAGTGAGCTTAAAATGACAGGTAAATGTGTGTGAAATGAATTTATACTCGGAAGATATTTTAAAATGATTATTCTATTTAATACACAACATCCCAACCGTCTAGCAAAACACAAACAAGTCCAGATGGTCCAGGCATTCGAGGGTCCTTATGACTAAGACACTGCACCGTGACGGGCACAAGTAGGCTAATGAAATGAATGGACTGTCACGTGACCAGTTCCGTCCAATAGGCAGAGAATTGATTCATGGGATACGCAAACTCTGTTCTATTTAACTCATAGACAGTGATCTGTACTAACAGAACCATGCTTGAGATAGACGTCACTTTCTGAAACCCTCTTCCTTGTGTTGGCGTGCATGCAAGAGACCAGCTTACATGGAAATTGTTCAAAAGCTGCATTGCCAACAACCGCTCACACCTCATATGAGTAATGATTAGCAAACATGTGAACAGTCCTGTTGTTTCTTAATAAGACACCTATCAAATGTCAGCGGTTGCCAAGAGGTAATCTTTGTTGTCACGGAAGACTTTTATGGTGATTTAGTGCTCTAAATCAAAGAAGCAAGTTCAGTCAAAACATGAAAGCATGCAGTGTGCACTTAAGAAAGAACTGCCGCATTCGTTAATGATGAAATGATGGGTTAGTTTTTTGTTTTTGCACGGGCACTATTACAAGTAAACTTGGCTCCATTTGGTGCATTTGTTCTTTCCTGGATCAAAAAAACTAAACAAAAAACAAGTATATACTCATCATGCAAGATGAAGTTTACACTTTACCTTATGCCTATTTCTTTAACGTTGATCAGTGCACCTCACAGGATTAATCTGTTTTACTTCTCTCCAGGACTGAGCCTATTAGGGTGTGGTTTTATGACCTTGGGACCTTTCAAGCTTGAACCCAAAACAGCCTCATGAGACCAGAGACACATTTTGTGCTCATCAGAGGAAGTGGTTTGGGAGCCACCCATCTAACTTCCTTTAAACATGCTGTAAAGATATTGCCACCGATCATGCTTTTACAGCAAGAGAATACTAATATTCTATAATATTAAATGAACTACACAAAACCATTTTGTGTGTGTGTGTGTGTGTGTGTGTGTCTGTGTGTGTGAAAAGTCTAAAAAGAGTTACTTGTTTTTCCTGTTGCTGTTCAAATTGGATATAGAAAGGATCCATGTCAGTGTTGTCATGGTGTAGGGCGTCCTCTATTGGTGGTTGACTGCAATTACTAAACTAAATATCATCAATAATAATTGTGTTTATGAATAGCAACAGAAGGTCAAAATTAAATAAAAGACACTGTTACGTCACCAGAGTTTTAGTACATTTTGATTACTTAAATATTTCAACAATTCCTATATTTATTGACGTTTATACATTATTATCATATACTGCATTTACATTTATTATATGTTTATATTACATACAATAATAATATTAACAGCAACAATTAGGCCTATATGTAATATTTAGTTATTTATACTCATATATAACTACTTTATTTCATTTTAATCAATATTGCTTATATTATATCAATTTATGTTTGGCAACATCACTTCAGTTTCTAAACTATTACTATTACCCTGTATTATATTACATCATGCCATATACATAAATTAAGGCTTATAATACTGTGAATCATGAAGTACTCATAAATAAACTGAAATAAAATAACTTTTCTCAACAATCTTTGAACTGGTTCAAATCATACCTGGTTTGTAGACAGCAATGTGTTAAAATGAGTGGAGTCATCACTTCAAAAATGCTAACTTTTTGGGTTTTTATTGTGTGTATGTTTTCTCTAAGATTATATGTTTGTTTATATTGTTGTATCTGTTTTTTGCGGGACTGTGAAGCACTTTGGACAACCAACGTTGTAATAAATTGTGCTATATAAATAAGTAAACATAACCATAACCAGGTGTACCACGAGGATCAATATTGGGTCCTTTGCTTTTCTGTTTATATATATAAATGATTTACCTAAAAGTTGCAAGGAGGTCGGTTGTCAAATGTATGCAGATGACACAATTATTTATGTAACGGGCAGAAACTTCACATTTGGCTGCAGAAATGGTCGGTGTTTCCCAGTGGCTGCAGGATAACTGTTTAACTTTAAATTACAACAAAACAGTATCAATGTGTTTTTCACTAAAGAACAAAAGCGCTGGATGTATTTAAAATCAAAACTGACCAAAAGGAAATCAAGGAAGTGAGTGAATTTATATATTTAGGTGTCATTGTACGCTTTACTTAAAGGGTTAGTTCACCCAAAAATGAAAATAATGTCATTTATTACTCACCCTCATGTCGTTTTACACCCGTAAGACCTTCGTTCATCTTCAGAGAACAAAAATTAAGATATTTTTGATGAAATCCGGTGGCTCAGTGAGGCCTCTATTACTTCTCAAGATCCAGAAAGGTAGTCAAAACATATTTAAAACTGTTCATGTGAGTACAGTGGTTCTACCTTAATATTATAAAGCGATATATTATATAATATAAAAAAATATATAATAATAATATAATATATTTTTATATAATATATATAAAAAAAATGACTTTTCAACAATATCTAGTGATGGCCGATTTCAAAACACTGCTTCGAAGCTTTACGAATCTTTTGTTTCGAATCAGTGGTTCGAATCGCATATCAAACTGCTGAAATCACGCTCCGAACAAAAGATTTGTAAAGCTTCGAATAAGTCCATCACTAGTTGAAAAGTTGTTATTTTTGGGGGGGTTTTTGGTGCACAAAAAAAGTCGCTTTACAATATTAAGGTAGAACCACTCTAGTCAGATGAACTGTTTTAAATATGTTTTGAGTACCTTTCTGGATCTTGAGAAGTAATAGAGGCCTCACTGAGCCACCGGATTTCATCAAAAATATCTTAATTTGTGTTCCGAAAGATGAACGAAGACCGTATTTGGGTGAACTAACCCTTTAAGTTTGATTCCCACATTAAGAAAATGTCTAAGACTATTAAGACAAATTTGAACTGTTTTCATATGATGAGACCATGATTATATCTCTTAAAGAAACTCAAATGTTTATGTATACTATGATATTATTATCACATTATGACCTAATAATTTGGGGTCAGGCTTCTCAATCAGCTGTTAAGCCTAATGTCATTATACAAACAAACTTTAAAAGTAATGGATCAGAAACCAATGAAATTGGTTTTCTCTACAAAGCTGAAACAATGGCTAAAATCTTTACAGCGATGTGAAGTACCTTAGGTTGGTTAAGTTTACATTTTCTTGTACGTAGTATGTGCCGCCGTCAGACCGCCATCAGACCGCCATCATTAAGACCGCCCATTCCAGACCGAGTCCGCCAATCAAACAGGCTGAAACGCAAATCTGTTCCCAAACAACCAATCACAAGTATCGTCATTCTGACGCTCAGACTGCTGCAGCCAATCGGAAACGTTTCCTTGACAATCAACTAGCAACGCGCTGTGCTTGGCGTCTCTGTGTTCGGGATTAGCAGGACTGTTGAAGCCGAACTCTAATCTTCTTGTACGGATTTGTGTTTCAATATCAGCGAATTTATTGCCAAACTGCAAAAATGAGTCTGTCTCTGAGGTAATTATGAGGTGTTTAGTCGTTTGCTGTGTATTTAGAGACCAGCTGCTGGTGTGTTGAGCATTGCTAGCCAGTGCATGTGAATTGTTGACACAGTTTTTATTATTGATAGTGATTATAATAATAAAATGATTATACGTATCATAAATGTAGAACGTTTTATTAAAAAAAAGTCATATTGCTTTACAAAACAAGAGAACCAGCACGCATGTCCTTCATTTTATTGCTATATGAATCCCATATATATTCATATAGACTATCAAATCCTGATTACCCACCTGACATAATCATATGTTCTATGAGACCTCAAAATGCTGTCTAGGGAGACAGGTAGCAAGTGTGTATGTGATTGAATGGTATCTTCTAAACTAATGGAAGATCAGAATGAATCAGATGATTGATTTCCACACTTGTGCCCTTAGGACTGACCTAACTGCTGATAAGAGCAAAAGGAAGAAAAGGAGGGAACTTACAGAGGAGCAGAAGGATGAGATCAAGGAGGCATTCGAGCTCTTTGACACAGACAAGGATAAAGAGATAGATTATCATGAATTAAAGGTAAATATCTTATTTCCAAAACGGCTATTCGTTATATTTGGAAATGTTCATCTGTTTAAAAATTTAATTCTTAATGTTGAGAAATATGAACAGATTACCCTTGGCAAATGGAAGTGTCATATCAATGCAAAACAAAAAATGTTATATGAATAATTATGTAAGTAGTAATTTCATATAAATATTTTCAATATCACATACTATAATTCTTAATTTTTTAATGACAAGTTTCTGATACTTTCACTAGATCCCACTTTTGTTCATTTTTTTTTTCATTTCATTTTTAAATTTACAATTATTTATATATGACTATAAGACCAATTAAAGAGGATGATACATTTTGAATAACAGTTTGAAACATTAATAATGATATATATATATATTATATATATGCACAATGCACATAGTTGTAGTGGCTTTGTTTTCTGACTTGTTATAAGGTTGACTTTAAACTGTAAGTTCTTTGGTCAAGGATTAGTTCACTTCAGAATGAAAATTTCCTGATCATTTACTCACCCCCATGTCATCCGAGATGTTTATGTCTTTCTTTCTTCAGTTGAAAATAAATTAAGGTTTTTGAGGAAAACATTCCAGGATTTTTCTCCATATAGAGAACTTCAACGGCTACCAATAGGTTGAAGGTCCAAATTGCAGTTTGCAGTTTCAGTGCAGCTTCAAAGGGCTCTACATGATCCCTGATGAGGAATAAGGGTCTTATTTAGCAAAAGGATCGGTAAAAAACCCCCCAAAAGCTCGTCTTGCACTGCTCTGCGATGCGCCATGCATTATGTAATCACGTTGGAAAGGTCGCACGTGACGTAGGTGGAAGTACCGCAGTAGGGTGAAAAACTCTATCTCATTTTCTCCTCCAACTTCAAAATTTTCTGACATCGTTGTTTACCTTTTTTTTTTTTTTTTTTAAGGGCCGTTTGACTTAGTCTTTGCACGTTCATTTTGTAAACACTTGCTCAGTACTTCCCTCTACGTCACGCGTGACCTTTCCAACGTGATTATGTAATGCGTGGCACAATGCAGAGCAGTGCAAGATGAGCATTTGTGGTTAAAAACTATATATTTTTTATATATATATATATTTTTTTTTTTTTAGAAAATGACAGATCGTTTCGCTAGATAAGACCCTCATTCCTCGACTCCTAAAATATTCACTACTAGGCCTAAGAGATATAACCAGTTTATATGGAAAGGATCTCAAGCTGATTAGCTGAAGATGTTACTGTAGCTTTACCCATTAATAGACACTGTACTTCCTTGAAAATGAATTCCAGCACAGCGGTGCTACAACAGCCATAATGAAATGACCCTTCACAATAGATAATGCTTTACAATTAACTCTTTTAGAGAGATACAAATGGCAATTTGTCTGTTCAATAAAATACCTTATTCACCTGTTGAGTAATACAAACGCCATCTCTTTTACAACATTTCAAATCCCTCACTTCTCGCTATCTCTGAAAAGCCAAGCAATGTTGATTCTTGTTTTATTACGAGCTCTGTCGCATTCTCTTTTTGCCAGCAGACTCTCTTCTGTTCTGTTCTGTTCAGTTTTTTTTGTTTTTAAACGGGTGATTCCCAGTGGTTGGAGATTTAGCTGCTCCATGTCAACCTTTCTCGCTTGTTGTGACAACTAACCAATGCCACTCCCACGTGCGTCAAAGTAGCCGGAGCAACTTTTCTGTATTTAAGGATATGACGAGACACACGGACGAGTAACGTATATACACAATTTCGTGTGAAAAGCATCCCACCTTGTCTGACTTATAAACACTTATAACAGGCTTACCATAGTGAATAAGGGTAAGACAAAAACACATTTTTGAAGAAGGATTGTATTGATTCATGTAGATTATTGTTAATTTTGAACAAAAAAAACTTACATGGTGCACCTTTTAAAAATCAACAACAGTTGCTCAAAAATGCTGATATTTAAAGTTTGTGTTCCAGGTGGCGATGAGAGCTCTGGGTTTTGAGGTGAAGAAAGTAGATGTGTTGAAGATCTTAAAAGACTACGACAGAGAAGGAACTGGGAAAATAACTTTTGAAGATTTCAAAGAAGTGGGTAAGTTAAGTTCACTACTCATCAATAGGCCTAGACTACGAAATGCTTCGCAGGAATGATATTGATGAAATCTGGAGCACATAAATGTATGTAACATTATAAATATTCTGCTTGCTTTGTGTGAATACTTCATTAGCGTTTATACAAAGTAATATCATTCTCTTAAAGTGACGGACATGATATTGGAGCGAGACCCAAAAGAAGAAATAATGAAGGCGTTTAAACTGTTCGATGATGATGAAACGGGAAAGATAAGCCTGAGAAACCTTCGGCGAGTTGCTCGTGAACTGGGCGAAGACATGAGCGACGAAGACCTGCGAGCCATGATTGATGAATTTGACACCGATGGGGACGGAGAGAGTAAGTTGCTGGATTTTTATCTAGGGAGAGGAACAAAGTGCTATTTTTATTGCCTCTGATGAATGGAAGTAATTACTGTGCTTTTCCCAGTTGGCCCGAAGTGCTTTTCTCAATTAAGACCCAGCAAATGAATGTATTGCAGCCAACAAAAATGGGAACAGTGGAAATGAAGGCTGAGTTGAAAGCTGTTTGTGTGTCCTTTGGCATTGTGAAGAGCTACGATATGTAATTTAATCAGCAAAATATTAATTGTCTGTTCTGTGAACAAGTAGGTTAAAAGCAAAGTGAATTTAAGTGATCACATTTGTTCTTGTACTGTGTTTCAGTTAATCAAGAGGAGTTCATCTCCATCATGACCGGAGACTCGTGAGCAGCTGTGACTCAAGGAGACTGTTTGCTGAAGATTTGGCTGCACATAAGATCCAATCGATCAGACAAACTGATCTAATGAACAGTAAACCTCATTTCAAATGTATGGAACGGTAGGTCCGGTTGGTGCTAAAGTTTTGGACAGAAGCTTGAACTGAACTGGCCGTGAAGGACGAACAACATTTCAGGTCATGAATAGGTTGGTTAGATTTTTATAGGGATACTTTGTTTTATCATTGCAAATGTGTAATGTCTTTATTATTAATAGTTTGCATTGTAGTTGTTCATTTTGCATTTGAAATAACATTCCAAAGTACTATTTATTGTAAATGCACAGTAAAAACATAATTTTCGCTCGTCTTTGACTAAACGGCAGAGTTGTTTTCATAGCCACATTGAGATGAATGGTCCACTATGGTTCTCAATTGGGTGGTCACAGGTCTGTTCTGTTAGGATAAAAACACACTGTTTTTGTGTGTGTCCCTTTAAATGCAAATGATCTGCTGCTCCCGGCCAGCTTTCCAGAAGAGAGCGGAGCTTTAACAGCTTGTGCTTTGGTTGCTCAACAACAACAAAGCTGGAGAATCTCACGCAGCCAAAATGAGGATTGTCGGTAACAGTGTTCAGCCTTACATTGTTCAAACCGGAGTCAACACTGATGGAGAGACTCAGGAAGAAGTTACAACTTTTAGAATGCAACTGGATGTTTCTGAATGGTTAGTGGATACATTTATGTAGTTGCTGTGGAGTTGATTCAACTCATCGACTAGCATGTGCCGTCATGTTAATCTTTTGTGCAAATCCAGTGTTGAATTGACCCTCGTTTGTGAAGCAGTCCGGCCTAAAATGACGGCATGACAACAACACTCTACTACAACAACTCTTCCTCTTCTCTAAAGCAGCCCAAGATGGCCTCACTCCCTTTGTTGCATGTTCTCGGGGGCAGGGTTTATGTAAATTTTGTGGTTTGTGATGTCACCAACCCTGGAAGAAGCTCGTTGTGGTCCCTACCAGCCATTTGTTGTAGTCCTTTAAAAACCGATTTCTGTAAAAGAAAATATCTCCCTTTTGCATTGAACTTAGAGTGTTGTAACTAAATTGCAGATGTTATTTATGCTCAAACAGGAACATTGCACACTAATTAAAGTAAAAAAAGACAGATGACAGCAGGTTTATTAGGCTGCCGTCACTTTAAGACCGAATGCACAGATCCAATATACTGTTACACATGCGTTTTCTCTCTCAACTGTTTGCGTTCACTTAAGAAGAGGATACTTGCAAACATGGCATTTTGACACGTATGTGTATTTAACCGTTCAAGCCCAATTACGCGGCAAAAGAAACTCTGTTCAGTACAGACAGTGGGCACATATAGCGATATTAGTTCTCTTTCTCTGCTTACTGTGCTTCAACGGTTTTAAATCGCTTGTTTTTAAACCGCATAGCTTGAAAACGCATGTAAAGGATAAGCTTTGGTGACCATGCAGAACAGCAACGTTACGTGAGTGTAACCACAATAGATACACAATAGATACATTTCTACTATTAATCGTGTCTACTGGAATATCGGCCACCCATACTCCTGTAGCTTTTTTTTTTTTTTTTTTGCATTCATGTCTTTACTTCGTTGATTTTAAACTGATTCCAGGCAATGGAGCTCAATTTTTCTGAAACAGCATGGGATTGCAATTCTTTTCCACCTTTTTAAGGTCACTTATTGCAAGATTATATTAAATATATGATAAATAGAAATGTTAATAATATAATGTAATTATATTATTATTAATTCCACACAAAAGCCGTATCGTATAATGCTCATGCTGAGCCTTTTTTATAATTAAAATTCTGATTATGAATGTACTTAATTTTAGTTTTTTTGCCCTTCCTTCCCTATTGTTGAGTGGCATGTTATTTTGTTGATTATAAGATTAAAAGGGGATTTTTCAGTCTTGGCCAATAGAGGGAGACATTATTCATAGAAAAGCTGTTTTGCTGTTTAAATCATTGGGTTTTCAAAAAGACTGCAGTTGTTGTTAAAGTACAGGGAAAAGAGAGATTTTTGTTAAAAATACCATAACTTTGCATGGATTCTGAAGGAATATTATTAAAAGTCAAGGAAACCAATGATTGCAACACAAAATCGAATCTCAAATTGGATACTAGTCCACATCTGTGGCAGAATTTGTGTGTGAAGGAAACTTTGCAAAGAACCTTTTCAAAGATCTGCTCAGTTTGGAACAGTTTGATGTCTACCAAAGTTGCGTTCCTTGGCCCGATCCTAGGCCAGATGTCTGCCTATGTGGGATCATTTCAGCTGTCAAAACGATGTGACAGTGAGATGACAGGAAGGCTTTAAATGGCTGAATGTGTTGAGCATCAACTCTTATAACACTATCCAAAATTAAACATGTGACCGCAGTTCTGCAGAGGCTGACACCGATGACTCCATGCGTATCTGGGCCGCTGTGAGGATAATTTGGTCAGTGTGTCTCTGTCTGGAAGCAGAGGTGGCGCTGCATGAGGTAAGGACAATCCTACACAGAACATCAGCACAGAAACTGTTGTCATGGATACGGGCCAGCAGACCAAAGATGGAAATAAAGCCATGTGTTTTTGTTTTGTTTTGTTTTTTTATTTTACCTGCTACAGCTAAACAACTTAGGCCAAAAAAATGAGCAAGGTTTGATGAATTCCTGTTGAAATGGAACAAATAAGCATGATTCTTTCACCCCCAACACATATAACAGTACTATTTATATTAAAGAATAAACTTTTTTTTTTTTTTTACATTTACATGAATTTTTAATGAGATTAAAATTAAGTGCTTAATTATTTTAGTTAAGAGACAATGGAGACATTTTAGAAATTAAAGAAAGTTCACCCAAAAATCTGTATTTTCAAGTCACTCCGAAACATGTATGACTTCTATTGAAAATAGGAGCATTATGATTCTTTAGATATTTAAAATTTAAGTTTTGCATTTGTGCATATTCAAACTTTCAACAATCTTCACAATCATTTACGACAGGAATGGACAACTCCGGTCCTGGAGGGCCAGTGTCCTCCAGAGTTTATCTCCATCCCTGATAAAAACTCACTTGCCTATAACTTTCTACTAATCCTAAAGACCTTGATTAGCTGGTTCATGTGTGTTTGATTAGGGTTGGAGCTAAACTCTGCTGGACACTGGCCCTCCAGGACCGGAGTTGTCCATCCCTGATTTACGAGAAGCAAGAACTAATACAGTTTGAAGTCAGTGACTTCAAATGACTTCATAAAACCTGGAATATTACCCACAAGTTGTTTG
>RJVU01007007.1:1459483-1473647 GCA_003731715.1 Anabarilius grahami
AATCATTTTAATTATTGCAAAATAATTGTTTTCAAACAGGTTTCCTGAACACACCCTGTTTAATTTAATGTGTTAATATTTAATAATAATAATATTATTAATTAATACGTTTTTTTTTTTTATTAAAGTGTGTTTAAACGGATAGTTGAAAATGAAAATTCTGTCATCATTTACTAATTTCTCATTGTTTTTTGTCCATAAAATGAAAGTCAATGTGTGTTTGGACCTCAACAATCTTCAAAATATCTTCTTTTATGTTCCACAGAAGAAAGAAAGTCATACAGGTTTGGAACGACATGAGTTGAGTAAATGACTGGGGTGAACTCTCTCTTTAATATACCCTATTATTCTGGATTACTGAAATTTTCTCTCAGTACACTGTGGATGGTAGAATAGGAAATGTTCTGCGCAGATTGTTTGTCACCATTATATTGCATCAGTCACACAGTTGGAAAATTCTGTCACCGTTCCCTGAGAAGTGTGAGTCGTTTTCATGTGCTCGACTGTCACATGACAGTCATGATGGAGATTAATAAAGGCAATCTGTGTTTCTGCAAACTGTAATCTAAGAGTCTGTGGGAAAACCACTGTGCATTTGTTATAAACGTCTGGATTGCGACCTGTCCAGAGCACAGGCGTTTAAATATGAAAGTAGGGCAGATTGTGATGCAGCGGGGCCGTTCGGAGTGGTCTGTGGTGGGAGCCCTTCATTAGAGAGACTCAGCTGCTGCAAATATCCACGTCGATGACTGTGGCTGTGTGGTTTCTGAGTTTTGGATGATTCCAGTCTCAGGTGACACAGATCAGGCACTATTAACGGATTCTTCCGACCACAGTTTGCTTTGGCGGAGGCCCTGACGTGAAGCATGAGGCTGGACATGCGTCTTTTCCACACCGTGGCACGGCTCCATTCGTTTGTGTGCTGCTTCTTTGGATTGTGGTGGAAAAAAAACCCTTCCTCTTTTGAAACTGAGACTCATACATATGAGGAGACAAGCCAGACTTAACTTATGTGATGTGCTCCAGTATATAATGTCAGTGAAAAGTGGGTTTGTTTGTTCTCTGATGCAAATAAATGAATGGTAACAATTTACAATAAGGTTCAGTTTGTTACAATTGTTAGTTAACATGAACTAACAGTGAACAAAACTTCTATTGCATTAAAGGATTAGTTCACTTTCAAATGAAAATTAGCCCAAGCTTTACCCACCCTCAAGCCATCCTAGGTGTATATGACTTTCTTCTTTCTGATGAACACAATCGGAGATATATTAATAAATATCCTGATGCATCCAAGCTTTACAATGGCAGTAAGCTGGATCAACTACTATGAAGCTGAAGTGCGTGCCTCCATCCACATTCAACCATCATAAACGTTTGTGTAAAAAAAAAAAAAAAAAATCCCTATTTAACAAGTTATAAAGTAAAATATCTAGCTTCCGCCAGACCTCCTTCCCTATTCAACTTACGGAAAAAACAGAACTGGCGTTGCGTCAGTTACACTTTTTCCGTAAATTGAATAGGGAAGGCGTAGGACGTAGCGTAAGCTTTTTGAACTGCGAGAGTTTTACACTTTCTTCGTAAGTTGAATACGGAAGGCGGTCTGGCGGAAGCTCGATATTTTAGCAGTCAGGGGAGTTAGTAGATTAACGTCGGTGGACTTGAACTTGAAAAATGGTGTGTACTGACGGCTTTCTGAGGTTGAAACAACATTCCTTCTGATGTTCATTCATGTTTATTTGATGCTATAAATTAACTAGTAGGAAGAGATGATCGGTTCATGAGCAGCTTGAATTGAGGTGGTCACGACACATTAAAGAACCACAAATCGGTATTGTTCAAATATCTTTAAAAATCACAAAATGTGAGACTTTGTTTCATATCAAAAGTAACCTGCTCTGTCTTGTCTCGATGCATTGTCAGTGTCCTCTTTGTATTTTTCACTGCGTGAGAGCGGCATGGCCTGTCGGACGTAGCAACAATAACTAAAGGGGGCGGGTCTTTGCGAACGGTCAATTGCGAGTTAATTTTCTGTCATCTTTGCAGGAATGTGATATGAATATTGAACAAAGTAACATTTATCTTTAACAACACTGAAAGTGAACAGCACAGAGCTACCAGTATAAACATTGATATCTGTTGTTACAATAGCTATGTGTCACATGACTAAACATGCGTCATCGTTTTCAAATACCTTAGTTTTCACAGTCCAACTTCAAAACAGCATTTACAAATTTATCCACTTGAGAGTCTTCAAAGGACAAAATCACTGTCTCAGTGTGGACGAAAGACCAAAATGTAGAGAAAAAAGTCGTGTTTTCAAATGTATCTGGATTAGTGTGTACATAGACTTAGTGTAGACTAACATTAACAAGCATGCTTTGAAAAATAAATTGCTCATTGTTAGTTCATGTTAGCTAATGCACTAACTGAGACCTTACTGTAAAGTGTACAGATGTTGTGGAGAAATTCCAAAGATGTAGCTAACGTTTGAAGCTTAAGCTGGATTTGTGGTGTTATTCTTTTTAAAATGCAATTTTGGATGTTTATTTTATCGAAAGTCTACGATATGTAGAAAATTATGTTAGATAGAGGCCGAACGTTGTCTGGGAAATGCTGGCGCACTGTGTTAAAGTCTCCAGGGCATCTTAGCGCAGCAGGTGAAGCCCCCCTCACACCAGATAAGGAATCTCAGAAACATGCGACGGACTCCAGGCATGCGCGGCAGCTCCACAGCAGGAGATTACTTTACACTCCATCATGGCTTTCACAGTAACTCAATCCACTGAGCAGCACAGACAAGCTCCTAAGTGCAGAGATATTAGTGCCTGCCAGTTCCCATCATGCACCATTACAACAGATTCTGTGCAGAGCTGCATGTTGGGAATTAGCACTTGTTGTAATTGTTAACTAAAATCAGGTTTTGACAATCAAAAGATAATAAAAGATAAAACTGCACAAGTTTTACTCTTTAAAAAAAAGATGCTGGAGACTGTTGATCACTTTATCCCAGTAACCCTCCACTATCCAAATACTTTTGGTTGGCAAATAAATTTATATTTAAATTGATATTAAATTTTCATATGACTGTAAAAATTATTGTCATTTTAACTGTAAAATTCTAACCTGTTAATTGGTTTTTTAAGGTGGTTGTCAGTTTATTATAAAGTAAAAATGTATATAAAATTCTATAAAACCTTTTATAAAACATTATTTGTTTTTTTTGTTTTTTTAAAAACATTGTTTTTTCCCCTGTAAAATTCCAGCAACCACAGCTGCCTTTTATTTTTAATTTTTTTTACCATAAATTTCAGAGTTTTTAAAAAAAAAAACATACAGTTTAGGGTATTTCTAAAGTACATTTTAAAGCTGCATTCATGCGAAATATCAACTAAAAATGACTTGTGCACATCTAAATAGGTGGGAAAGTACAAGTAAAATTGCCTTGGTGTATTTGCAAAAGTCATTATTTTATGATTCATCTTCAATGTTGTTAACAAACTAAATTTTTATTAGTTTAGTTTGTTTGGTCAATCTAATTTATTTGTTAATAAGATAATTTATGTTCAATAACTCTATTTTTCATGATTAAATGTCTCATTTGAATCAGGTTTTTAAAGGTTTGTTGATGTAAAAGCAATTTTATTTCTGTTTTAAAGGAATGCTTTATACTGAAAATTATATTACTTTCTTTTTTCAGTGGAACGGTGAATGGTGAAATTCTGTAGAAAATCCTGGCCGCTCAGTTCTGTAGGTATGAACCACTTTTAGGATAATTTTATGCACTGAAAAAAAGTAAAAACATTTATTTAGCTTGTTTTTGCACGCATATTTATATGTAATTAAGTTAAATCAACTTAACTA
Source organism: Anabarilius grahami (assembly GCA_003731715.1). Lineage (NCBI taxonomy): Eukaryota > Metazoa > Chordata > Actinopteri > Cypriniformes > Xenocyprididae > Anabarilius > Anabarilius grahami. The sequence goes on from RJVU01007007.1 coordinate 1,463,348, forward strand.
AGTAAAATAAACAAAGAAGATAAAAGTTAAAAGTTAAAGTAACTTAAACTTTGCCAGTAAAAGTTTGTTCACTGTAAAACATCAAAAGTTGAGAGAACTTAAAAGTTTACGGCACCAAACTCAGCAGATTTTTTAGTTTTCTCAACTTGTTTTTGTAGGAGATTTAGTTTTCTCAACTTTTTGTTGTATAAACTGAAAACAACAAGTTGAGAACTCAAAAATCTTCTGAAGTTTGTTGCCTTAAACTTTTAAGTTTTCTCAACTTTTGATTTTTTACAGTGTTGAGTAATTTCTACTTACTTGAAGTTTACTTTGCAATACTCTTTTCAAGTACATTTTGCTCAAACAATATAACACAGAATTAAGCCAAATGCTTTACTTAGAACATCTAAGTAAATAAAACAGTAGATATCTACATATTAGAAGTAATGTGGTTCCCACCCGAACACAGAGACCTCAATTGGTACACAACAACGGTAACATTCGTTGGATCATTTATGAGCATGAATGTGTCATTTTGAGTAGAAAATGAACTCCAGATGTCACAAAACAGCAAGTTACTAAACCTAACAACAAAAGCAATGATAAAACAGTGCAAATACAGCTGAAAAACAGTGAAAAAATGCAACCTTGTTAATTATTCATGCCACAGTGCATGATGGGAACACCAGTTCTTCCCGTCAGATAATTGAACTGTTAATCGGGGGCTGGAGATAAGGACTCTAATCAGAACCACATTAGCTAGTACTTCCTGCTGTCATGTGGCCTCATGGATGGAGTCCTGCCCATCATCCAAGGGTCATCAGGGGCCACGACCTCTAGCTGTGATCCCTCAGGCCCTGAATAATGGCTCCACTGCAGGATGTCCAGACCTCATGTAATGTCTCACACCCCCCAATTTCTCAGTGCAACGTAAATCCATACTGATTTCTCAAAACATAGGAGCAACAGAAAATAATTAAGTCTTAAAAACAATCAACAAATGTTTAAATTTGATTGAAAGTTTAATTTTTCTCCTTCGTTTTAAGATTTTCCGCACTGGCGGAAAAGATAAGGCTCTGTTTGTTAAAGAAAATGTGTTGTATTTGTTTTGATTAACTGGTGGGTTCTCGGCGGACTTACTTGAGGCCAGTTTACTCAGCGAGGAAGAAAGAATTGTGTGTGCTTCATATGATGTACACTGTCCAGATGTTTAAGGTCCTGTCAAAACCACTTGGTGGAAAAGTGACGGGAAAGAGCACATGTTTACTTTGCACTTTCTGGAGGATGCCATTAGAAAAATTTAATTCGAATCAAATTACGATCTGGCTCGTATATTCTTTCAGCACGGTTGTATTTAGCATATTAGTAGAGAGCCGCTTTTATAAATGACACAGTAAATGTACCGTGAAAAACCCATGAAATCCAGGACATGTGATGCAATCGGAATACTCGCAAAGTACCTCAGGAACGCACACATCCTGTTAGTGGCGGTTCCATAATTTCGGGCTGTGCAAACACATAGAAAGGAAAGAAAAGCACAAGTTGTCTGGGCTCTGAAAATGATGGTCCGAACTGACAGTGCATCATTTTTATACCATGAATATGAGTATTCAGCTGATGTCTCCAAATGAACTGTGAACAAAAAGCTATTGAGAACCAGGAATGAGGCTCTTCTAGGTAAATGTAGACACTCTCAATGCTTGTGCCCACAACTCCCTTTTATTTGTTGTAGTTTATTTGTTCACCACATTAGTTGCATCACTAGCATGTCAGCAACAACAAATGGATCATTATATGAATCGGCTGACTTGTCCAGTTTAATAGGAAGTTTTTTCTGAGATTTGAGTATTCTCTTAGGGAAATAATGTATTGAATCGTGAAGTATTTTAAAGCTAAATTAATACATAAAAGAGTTCACAGCTTTCCAGTTTGATTTGATAAAAAGGAGGTCAAGTCGACACCTCAAACTCGTTGTTGTGCTCCTCAAACCATTCCTGAACCATTTTTGCTTTGTGGCAGGACAAATTATCCTGCTGAAAGAGGCCACAACCACCAGGGAATACCGTTTCCATGAAAGGGTGTACATGGTCTGCAACAATGCTTAGGTAGGTGGTACGTGTCAAAGTAACATCCACATGGATGGCAGGACCCAAGGTTTCCCAGCAGAACAAAGCATCACACTGCCTCTGCCGACTTGCCTTCATCCCATAGTGCATCCTGGTGCCATGTGTTCCCCAGGTAAGCGACGCACACGCAATCGGCCATCCATGTGATGTAAAAGAAAATGTGATTCATCAGACCAGGCCACCTTCTTCCATTGCTCCGTGGTCCGGTTCTGATGCTCACATGCCCACTGTTGGTGCTTTCGGCGTTGGACAGTGGTCAGCACGGGCACCCTGACTGGTCTGTGTCTATGCAGCCCCATACGCAACAAACTGTGATGCACTGTGTATTCTGACACCTTTCTATCAGAACCAGCATTAACTTCTTGAGCAATTTGATCTACAGTAGCTCGTCTGTTGGATCGGACCACACGGACCAGCCTTCGCTCCCCACATGCATCGATGAGCCTTGGCCGCCCATGACCCTGTCACGAGTTTTGGAGATGCTCTGACCCAGTCGTCTAGCTTTCACAATTTGGCCCTTGTCAAACCTGCTCAAATCCTTACGCTTGCCCATTTTTCCTGCTTCTAACACATCAACTTTGATGACAAAATGTTCACTTGCTGCCTAATATATCCCACCCACTAACAGGTGCCGTGATGAAGAGATAATCAGTGTTATTCACTTCACCTGTCAGTGGTCATAATGTTATGCCTGATTGTGTATAGCCTATATAATCTTGCATTTTGTAAATTTTAAATGTATTTATTTTATCATTGGCACCTGTTTTATAGAATGACTCAAATGTCCAAACCCTTTTATTGACTCCAAACAGTAGAGGCAACAGGTGAGCTGTTCAGACTAATATTTATATTGAATGAAGTTTCTGCATTTAAGTCTCATTGATCTGCCCTCAGATATCATCACTTCATCCTGTGGAGGAAGGAGCTGAGAGGCCCATCCTCAGAACACTTCCCAAGAGCCTGACTTGACTAAGTGTCAGGAACATTAGCATTTTCAGCCGGGCCGCTGGGATATGCTTGGAAGAGCACCGTAGGAGAGGTGCAGGGTGAAGAAAAATAAGCTATGGCACTACCAATAAGTCGCCCTTGAAAAGAACCAGATGTGTGCGCAAAGATCTTTTGAAAATATTATCTTTGGAGGTAGAACTTCTCAGAACGCCATTTCTTCTCCCAACCCCCGCAAACCGACACTTGTTCGCCGCACACTTTTCCTGCTGCATGCTTTTTGTTCCTTACCGTGTCTCAGGGATGTTTTTATAGTTAACAGTATCTTCATTAGCATTTACATTTACATTTTTTTTTTTCAGATGAAAAATGTAAGTAAGGGCCACGGTGCTCATTGTTTCTGCTTTGCTTCACAGCATCTGGTCTTAAAACACACAGTGAGACCTTGTGTGGCGGCTCAGGGCCTGACAGGCTGAAGTCAGCTCACGCCACAGTGTGTTGGGGAAACGGCACGGTTGTTCTCCTTCACAGAGGCACCTCTATGGAAAGCCAAAAAACCTTGCAGCCACAAACCTCAGGGCTTTTTGAATAAAACTAGCCAGAGTCTCTTATGCAACCTTTTTTTTCTGTGGTGACTAGAGCAGAAACACACATGCAAATCTGTCAGCCAACTCGTTAGGATAATAGCTCGGACATGTGGATTTTTTTCCCCATGCCATAACAAAACAAAAAGCCTTTGAGCGATAAGTCGGCGGTGCTTTAGACGGACGCACAGGGGTGAAATATTGACGGTCGACATCACCGTTGAAGCTCAATTGCGCCGCCAACAACAAAAACAACAAAAGTTTTGTGTTGGGAACGGCTTCCCTATAAATGTGTCACAATGTTGGAGCCCCTCCTGGGTGTGCCGGACATGGTGTTCCCACAAGATCTCTCTGGCGCGGGTGCTCTGTCATTAGGCCTTGCCACCGGTGCCACACGCCACTCCTAGTGCTGAGCGGAGCACAAGGCCAACGAGACACAAGTTTTGTTGCCAGAGCACTTGAGCAAACCTCACACTACAAAAAATTATTTTCTTACTCAGTATTTTTGTCTTGTTTTTCAGTAAAATATCTAAACATTCTTAAAGAGTATGTATTTTTTTTTTTTACATTTTCATCTTTCTTTACTGTGTAGTGTTGCTGTTTGAGCATGAAAAAGGTCTGCAAAGTTACTAAGCACTAAGTCACTCCAAAGGGAGTTATCAGTGCGCACTGTTTCTGAACTCCCTGAAATGCCTTGATTCATTGTAGTCTTGAGTTTTCTTCCGGGAATGAACATGTCACAATGTTCCTATTCATAAAAATTCCCGCCCAAGGCGTAGCCCACTCAAAAAAACGGGCGTGGCCAGGTGAAGTTGCGATTAGTAGTGTTGAAAATCCTGGTTATAGTAAAGGGCGTGACATTTCCAAAACATGCTCGAAGAATTTGACCAACTCCACAACAACCTGGTCCAGCTGAACCGACCAATCAGAGGACTTTATGATTTTCGGAAGGAGGGGCTTCATAGAGACAGGAACTAAATGGAGGCTGTGTCTGAAATCGCCACCTACCTCATTCACTATTCCGTACATTTGTCCACTAAAATAGTTTACTTGGAGTAAATGAAAATGAGTAAGTGAATTTGAACACTGAGTGCACAGCATGTGCTTGTGTAATGGACAAAGGCCAGTAAGAGCTGTGTGTGTAAACCTCACTCAAGAGGCGCTCTAGCGACTAGGGACTGCTGTCTTTAGTCTCCATGTTAAATCGCTCAACTCCCATGCCGACGGACACGGGTTTGAGTCCCGCTTAGAGCGGGTGGTTTGAACAGGATGGGTTACATTGGTGCCGTGACCCGGATGGGAGTGATGTTTAGTGGGGTGAGTGTAACGGACGTAGGCCGGTAAGATCTGTGCGTGTAAACCTCATTCCCCTGATCTGAAGAGGCGCTCTAGTGACTGACACTAGAGACTGCGGTCTTTAGCCTCCTTGTTAGAGAACCCGACTCCCATGCCGGCGTACCGGTTTGAGTCCCACTTAGAGCGGGTGGTTCGAACATGAGGGGTTACATTTGCTGTTTAATAATTATTTGAAACTTAGCAAACTGGCAGCTCCAGTAGTAATGAAAAGATTTATCTTGAACTCTGTCATGAAAACTATGCATAAACCTTAATTAAACAATTTAATAATCATACCTGTATGATATTACGCTGTCGCCACATTGGACCAGCGGTTTGGAAAATGGATGGATGGATGATTCAGCTGCGGGCGCCATCTTCTGGTCAGATGCGGGAATTCATTCGTTGCGCGACTCTCACAGTGCATTATGGGTATTCTCTAGCTGTTGAGCGTTCATCGGTTGTACACTCCTTATTGCAGTGCATTGTGGGATTGAATGAGTGCACTTGATACTATGGTAACTATAGTCCCCTCAAATAGTGCCCTATTTAAGGGTATAGGGGGTGATTTTGGACACAGCCAGAATGTTATGCTGTGTTCCATTTACCTGGAAAGAGGGATGTAGGAGCTGGGTTTGATGTCACACTCGGGGTGACTGCGTTCCATTTAATAGGTACAAAAACTAAGATGGATGCGTCCTGGCAAACCTTTGCTGGTTTATTTAGAATACAAACGCATAAAAAAGCGGTATTTTGCACCAATAATGCCAAAGAATTATGTCCACAAATACTGCGTGCACCACTGAGTTTACTGAGACAAATAGAAGTGCTGATAAATAATATATTACTACTGTTTCTGTTGATATTCTGAGTAGCCATATTGGATTCTGAAGCTGGGGATTTTGTGCTTTCCCCGAGTTCCCCAGTCACAAATTCTAGATTGAGGGAGCATTTCCAGTTAAAAAGGTCCTACTGGGGAACTTCCCACATCTGAGGACAAATTAGCCCAATTCCGCAGGAAAACTGCACACTTGGCAACACTGACCATTACTGACAGACTGGGAAGAGAGGTGGCGCAAAAATGTAAAATATGTGAAAAATTATGTTTTTTTTTTTTACATTTAAGCATAAATCTGTTCTAGTATACCCCAAAAGTTGGTAAAAGTGAAAAGTTTTAAAATCGGCATGAAATGGAAGTTGCAAAAGTCTTTTCTTCTCTGTTGTGATGTATATCTGAGTTAAAGGCTTCTGGGGAAAAATGAGGAAAAGAGAGGAAAAAATGTAGGGCGGGACTTGAGTTTGTCTATTGGGAATTAATTGAATGGTTGGAGTGTTATGGTTTTATTATTACTTTTAGCATACTATTAATCATTCAGTGACAGGTTGTTCCGCTCTCGCTCCAGTAAACACGTTATCAGAGAAGAGAAGAGATGTGGCTACAAGAAGGAGGGGAAGTTATAAAGTTCACAAGAGCACATTTTTAAAAAATTATGATGAGCATGGATAAATCATGTGTAGTAAATACTGCAAGATTCCATTTAAAATAATTGTCAATTTTGATTTCACTTAATTTTGATACATTATTCAGAAAACAAGACTTAATTCCTTAAGTAATTTGTATGTCAAGTTGATGTTGGTTTAAGAATGTTTAGATATTTGTACTGGAAAAAAAGTCAAAAATACTGAGTGGAAAAAACATTTTAAGCCGCTTCAGACGCATTTTACTGGAACTGCTGCTGTGGAGACAGATAATTGACTTTCTCTATATTCCATGCAAGTTTGTTTAAATTGTCTCTCTATAAACACAGGTTGTGAGCAGTCCAAATCCAATCCATCCTGAAATCAAGTCTTGGACAACTGCACAGCGCTTGCCGCTTGGTGTTTTCAGATGATGATTGAGATATTGTCTTTGTCGAATTGAACAATTCCGGTAAATCTCAGGTAAAATTTTATGCCACTGTCATTTCCCAAAAGCTCAGCAACAGGGTTATACGTTTTCACCCATCCATGTTAAGACAGCCACTGCGTGGGCAAATGTTTGTTATCTTTGGTTTCAGCTGGAGGTTCAGTGTCTCTCTGGGACTGGTCGACATGCATACCAGGACAGACCAGCAGGGCCCTCCCATTACCACATGGTGACCAGGGATATGTTCCATAAGAGTCATGTGACCGCTAGTGTCCTCTTTCTCAGAGTATCCCATTGCAAAAGATGCATGTGAATGCAAACTTTACATTGATGGTTATGACTGTATGTTCAAAGCAATGCGTTCCATCCATCCATCCATCCATCCATCCATCCATCCATCCATCATTTTATCTATCTATCTATCTATCTATCTATCTATCTATCTATCTATCTATCTATCTATCTATCTATCTATCTATTCATCCATCATTTGTTCTTTCATTGTTTGTTCTATCGTTCCATCCATCCATCCATCCATCATTTTATCTATCTATCTATCTATCTATCTATCTATCTATCTATCTATCTATCTATCTATCTATCTATCTATCTATCTATCTATCTATCTATCTATCATGTGTGAGTGTGTGTTTGTGTGTGTGTGTTAGAGAGAGAGAGAGAGAGAGAGAGAGAGAGAGAGAGAAATTTATTTGTTTCAGTAAATTATAGTGAAGAAAAATGTACTGTATTACTATAGTGAGAATTTATTTGACAATCATCATTGAGAATAATGTAAAATAACAAACCAAATCTAAAAAAATTCCGGACACATTACGATAATGGAAATATGTCATGAAAAATCTTATAATAGTCCTAAAAGAGACCTCACTTTCTTTATGTGAAATATAATTTTTTTTTTTCTTTCTTTCTTTCTTTCTTTTTTTAAATTTGTGGATAAAATTTAGCCTGGACAAGCTTATCAGAAGCTATAATTAAAACTATAACCATAATTAACATTTTCATTACTTCAAATAAAATAAACATGAACTGAAATAAAATAAAATAAAATAGAAAAATAAATAAATAAATTTAAGCAAGTTGCCAAAGCAACTTTTCTCATTTTTGTTTAATTGAAGTTGAAGTACTAAAATAACTAAAACTAAATAAACTAAAAGCTAAAACTCAATAAAGACAATATATACATATTAAAAAACACAATTGCTAAAACTTTAAAATTAACCCAAGTTGGGTTGAAAATGGACTAACCCAGCAAATGGGTTGTTTTAACCCAGCGGTTGGGTTAAATGTTTGCCCAACCTGCTGGCTAGTTTTATTTAACTCAACTATTGTTTAAAAATTACTGTATTTTGCTTGCTTAAAATTAACCTAAAATATGTTGGAAATTAACATTTAATAATATGTTTAATAAATGAACATTTATTAATAAGTTTAATGAATAATAATTTAACAATATGCATTTATTAAATTGCTTATTAATAAATGATCAATCAATCAATCAAATCAATCAAGTTCATTTTAAGCCAGCCATACAGTCATTTTTAAACAATAATTGGGTTAACTGCCCAGCATGTTGGGCAAACATTTAACCCAATCACTGGGTTTGTCTATTTTCAAACCAACTTGGGTTGTTTTTAACCCAGCATTTTTCAGAGTGTAACATAAACTATAATAGTAATAATACAAAAATAACACTACTGTGAGCTTCACATATTTGACTACAGAGATGTCGCTTTCAGAAGAACAGCATGCTCTTGTCCTTTCAAATACAAACTGAATTTCATCTAAATTAAATTAATCTGCATGAAAAGCTGCAATATCTTCTTGAAGGGGCAATAATCCTGGGCACTTGTGCCAAGGCCAACAGAGGTCTGCATGACAGTGATACTTTCATCTAAATATACACGAGACTGACGGGAGCAGGTGAGAGGGGCCCTGCCAGACGCTTGCGCTGAACGATCACGCATACATGTGCTTATGTGTGTGAGTGTGTATGTCCTTGTTGGGTGCGGTTAGGGTGAGGATGCCATCTCCCCTTCACTGTGGATCGAGATCTGAACCAAACGCAACCCAATTTTGGGTTTCTCTTCAAAGCCAGCTGGTCTGGCTTGATTACTTTTTCCTTAGCCTTTTTTTGACATATTAACAATCTTTTTTTCTTTTTCTACAAAAGACTGACCCACAGCAGGTGCTGGAGGGTTGACCTTCCTGGAGAAGAACATTATCGGACTGGTAAGTGACCAAAAAGTATCTAAATTGAACAATTGATGTTGGCGAAAAAGTGACGTGTCTGTGGCGAACATAAGTCAATAAAGTGCCTGTGCTAGTGTGACACGGTGTTTCAACACGTCTCGTTTGGGGCATGCAGACCTGAGAATAGAAATAGAGAGATACAAATTTAGAGAGGTGGGCTTTTTTTCGGGACATAGTTTGCTTTCGTAAATAGATATGTTTGTCTAGGAGATGAATACGGGAGCGGGTCACGTTGACTAATATTGAGTCAAGCTTGTTTACTGCTCCTTTTATGACAAAAAGAGCTTTGACATCGACCGTGGCTGTCTTTGTCTGACATTTTGAGGACTTTGTCAAGCCACTATATATTGAAAAGTGATTTTGTTTGGTGACACTGTACATAATATTGGAATAAAAAGATGAATATGTGTTGAAATTTGGATTAAATACAGTAAGTGTGCACAGGTTCCGAGGCTAAAGGCCTGTTCACACCAAGGACAATAACTATTGTAACGATAAAGATATTGTTATAAATATCATTGTAATTATAACAGAAAAGGTTAACAATACAACTACTGGGGCTTTTGCACCTATTTGAAAATCTTTTTATAGTTCCGGCAGAAGTACCCACTTTTTTGGCGTGTTCGCACTGCAGGAATTGGGAATGAATTTAGTTCTAAGAATGCATTTTGTGGGGAATTAAAGTAGCTCCTATTTCAGAGTAGGGTCTAACCCAGCACAATAAGAACTACCAGTGACGCAAGTGTACGTTAATTGGTCGAACGTATACCATATGAAATAGCACCCGCCATTTTTAAAAAGGCGCGTAAACTCACACAGTTTACTCCACGAACAAACTCCACGATGGAAAACAGCACCTTTACGGCACTGAGGAAATACAACGCGACTTTAAAGGGACCTAGCGAAACATAAAAATAGTCTGTTAGCCCTCCTTTTTGCTCTTTCCATCGAATAACTTATACGTCTACATTCCATTTCCATTATCACAAATCCCACTACACAACAAAAACACAGCTCAGATTATGGCAACCTCCATTCTCCAGTTGTTGATGCTGGTTAATGCCACACTTAAATATCATTGCTGTCAGCCATGGTACGTCACTTCAGAGTTCCTACTTCCGGTGCAAATATAATATTATATTAGTTTTATG
>RJVU01007007.1:1492298-1514987 GCA_003731715.1 Anabarilius grahami
GGGTCCAAATGTGACGATACCAGCTTTTCCCTCTAGCATTTTGAGCGCTGTTGTCTGTGTTCATTATGTTCATTATGTCTGTGATTGGCTACAAAGATCAACTCTTCATCGCGCGCTTACACAGATACACATGGGAGCGTTTGAAAGCAGACGTCTGAAGAGCATCAAAGATGTCTATTTACAATGTGTTTTTGAAGCATTGATCATTGTAGCCAATCACAAACATATCTGCATGAACACAATCTGCCCAACAGCGCTCAAAATGCTACGGGGAAATGCTGGTATCGTCACGTTTTTAAAATTCTTTTGACCACACTAATTTATACTGATTTACTATTTTAAAGCAAGAGATTTTAAAGCACTGTTTTTTCTCAGTGTGAAACATGTTTATAAATCAGTTGTGTTTCCCAGGAAGTCCTGATTTTGTACGCTGTTAACCAAAATGCTCCGTTTCTTCCCACATTCGAGCACGGAGAGATACCAACGTCTGTCTGATTAAATCTGTATCTCTTTCCCTGTCTTGTCTGTTCAGGAACGGATGCCGGAGTCTTTGAAATAAGAGGAACAAGAAAAGAGGAAAGACTGCATTGAGGATCGGAGAGAGCGAGCGAGAGAGGAAGGAAGACGAGTGTGTACAGTACTTTTGGAATAGGAAGGAATACCAGGCCGAAATAATGGGGAGGAAAAAGATTCAGATTGCGCGGATAATGGATGAACGCAACAGACAGGTAAAAGAAATGTTATCTGGAAGGAAAGAATGGAGTGCTCATTTCACGGAAATGCAATAAATCTTTAGCGCATACTCACAGAGATAGTATGCATCACTTAAGGAAGTGCCAGCAGCTTCTGACGACAGCGTCACAAGACACTCACAAGCTGGATTCTCACTTCGAACTAGCTGCTGTAGTTTTGCCCACGTGTGTTGCGTGTTTGTGTGTGAATGTGAAATATAATTGTCCTAAATCATCATAATTGCTATTTTTAATTCTTCTTTAATTGCAATATTAAATTCATTGCTCTTGCATTAGATGATAAGATGTGGAGAGTCTGAATAATTGAGGTTTGTAATGGAGTAGAGGAAACCGTGCCTCCACCAGCGGGTGTGTCATTCACCACAACGAGCAGTTCCAGCTTATTACTCACCCAGGCAATTAGACAGGCAGGATCTGTAGCCACATCTGACAACACTTATGAAGCACATCAACCTCTTACCTTCCTGATTGAACCAGCGATTCTCTGTCCTGATGGTTTAGGGGTTGTGACTTTGAGTTCACATCCTTTATTTCATTCGGAAAGTCGTAAATAAGGTTTTTTAATATTCTTTTTTTTTTTTTTTTTATTAATCCTGACCCCCTAAACATATAAAGTTAGGCTTGAACTCTACACTCTTAAAAATAAAGGTTATTTATTACCATGAAACTTTAACATCCATGGATTCTTTATAGTGGAAAAAGGTTCTTTAGATTATTAAAATGTTCTTCACACTAAAAAAAAAAAAAAAGGTTGAGTTTCAGAACTGTTCACTGAAAGGTTCTTTGGGGAACTCTAAATGGTTCTTCTATGGCATCGTTGCAAAAACCCCCTTTTGGAAACTTTATTTTTAAGAGTGTAGCACAGGGCCAAATGTGAAATCATGATTTGGAGCGGGAACTATTCAATTTCATGGCTAACACGGATAGCTGCGGGTCATACCACCAGAGCGCTAGCTCTTAATGAGATAATAACCGTCACATATCCCTGAGAATTGAACTCAACGTCTTCAGGTTTCAGCCAGTGTGAACTCAGTTCAACTCAAGTTGGAATTTGAATTGGAATGACAGTTCGATTCAATACAGAAATTCAATACAGGTGATGAATTCTGGGAAATCCAAGAACCAAAACGCTGATCACTTTAAAAAACAATGTGTTGGCTTAATTTGTTGCATCAATTTTTTTGAGTTATGACAACTTTGAGTGAATTTACGTTCAACCAACAAGCTACACTGAGTTAGAGGAACTTAATAATTTATAGCATTAACACAAATTTTTAAGTTGATTACTCAAAAAAAATGAAGTCGCTCCAACTACCAGAGTTGTAGCCCTGGAACCAATTAGCTAATCTTATCTATTTCGGTTCAAATCAACAGCTATCATAGCACATGCTAGCATAACTTATTTAACATATATATTTAATGAACAAGTAAGATATTACTCGTCACTGGCATTAGCACAGTCATTGCTTATAGAGTCAATAGTGTTTACCTTCATGTATCTACTCTTCAGCACAATGGTAACTAACCACAAAAACTTCACACATTACAGAAACTATTTTAAATGTCAAACATAACAGCATTAAACACTAACAGGTCTTTCCCTTCACTAAAAACTAATAAATTAACACTTAATTTCAACATTTATTCTCCTTATGCATGCATGCTGGGAACTAGAAATCCACTGCCTAGTTTCCAAAGTTATCAAGACAATTTCATTAAGTTATTACAACTTAATAAAAAAAAAAAGCCAATTAACGCAGAAATTTGAGTTTAAATTACATACGATATTAAGCTGATGTAATGATCAACATTATTATGTCTACAGAACTCGACAAAATAACTTAAAAGGTTTAATTAAAACAATAAATAAAATTTTTTAACTTGCAACCATGCATTTATTTAAGTTGTGGTAACAAGTCCCCTGAATTACTTTTTAGAGTATATAATGTAACATCAAGAACTTTAGCCAACTCAGGAACTCTGTGATGAAGAGCATCCATTCAAGAACCTTTATTTTTAAGAGAGTATCCATGACTGAATAAATAGTTTATTTTTTGCAAAGGTTTTATCAGTAGAGCGCTTTAATAAAAAAGGTTAAGTGTTCAGCCTGTTACTTTACTTGTTGTCCTTTGCTTCTGAACAATACTTTAGTGTTCAAGTGGACAACAGCTCAGGGTGCAGGATAAATGGTTGCCTGTCATCTATGTTTCCTCCCCCCCCGACCTGTCTCCACCCCCTTCAATGACCAGCACAGGGCCGGAAACCGAGGCAAAGCCATTGTGCAGGGGAAGCCATTGGACCCTTCCTGTTATGACAGGAAATGCACTCAAATGTGCTTCCTGACCCCCAGTGCAGTAGCACGATTAGCCCCCCTCCACGCCCACCCTTTCCCGTGTTGTGGTGGTGGAGCTCTCAGTGGATGTTCTGTGTGAGATGTCTTACCCTGCAGCAGATTCTCCGAAATAAACTTGCATGATTTTTTACAAGGGCAGCACACTCGCTCATATAAGGTTAGCTGCAGCTTTAAAGTGCAGTTTAGCATCAGAAAGCATGTAGGAAAATGTAAAAAAAAAAAAAAGTCTTTGTGACTCAGACATCTAAGGTAAAGACAGGCTGAACATGGAACTGAACGCATGCAGCGTGTGAAAGGCGAGCGTTTTTTTTGTGTGCGTATGTGTGTGTGGGGGCGTCTCAGTGAGCATGTGTAAGACATCTGTCGCTCCCGGTGCATGTGCATGTGTGTGTGAGAGAGCATAATCTAAATCATGTGGAGGTGAGAGCATCAGCGTGCTGAGCGGTAGGAGTGAGAAGATCACCCTGCTGGAGTTTGTTTGTGACAGGGCGCATGACGTCTGAACTCACGCACAGGGATCAGCAACACACAAACACCGGCATCACCATGAAGATTAGGGCCTTCACATGCATGTCTTCTGCACGTTGAAAGTCTAAAATCTTTTTAAAATGTCTCTCTTTGACAGAAATTAGATTAAATGGAGAACAAATAGTCTCCTGCTTCTCAAATTTGATAGAAAATGACCCCAGCGATCTCACAAATGTCTCCTCTAGAGTTTAGTCAAATGATCTGAGTTATATTGTTTTTTTATGTCTATCTTTGTGTCTATTTGGTATTTTTATTTCTCTTGAGGAATTTTAAGAGAAACATTTCAGACAAATACTGTAGCTCTGGCTCAAACTGTAAAGCAATACATTGGTTAAAAGGCAGATGCCAGCCAAGGCGCTGTTTACACCTGGTATTAAGATGCGTTTTGGTCGATCACAAGTGGATGAGGGAGACACATTCCCGTTTACACCTGGTATTTTAATCCGTTTCTTTTGTCCATTTCAACCACTTCTGTCCTGATTTCTTTGAGGGGAGCGTCTAGGGGCCGATAAATGACTGGGTTTTTTCAGATCTTTCGATCTAATGGACAAAGTAAACCATTAGAAATCAGGAATGGTGAGAGAACATTGTACTTGGTACGTTTTTGTCTTCAAACCAAATTTGGGTCTTCAGCCGTCAAAGATTAAATCCTGTCTGGCTAGCTCGCTTCCCATAATGTTTTCGCATTAGGTCAGTAGGTGGAGTGTAGGTGGTCTTTAGTGGCTGTTCGAACACATTCGATCACATGAGCATTTACACTACGAAAGCAATCCGGTCTAATGCGTTTTCGACTACCTCTGGCAGTGGTCGAAAGTGGACAAGTTCAAAACGTTTTAGACTCCATTTACACCTGTAATTAGTGTCGTCCACTTGTGATCCATTCGACCAAAACGCATCTTAATACCAGGTGTGAACAGGGCCTAATTGAGTCCTCTAAGAAATGCATTTATGCATGTCTTATTTGTGTCTATCATATATATTTTATTTCATTTTAAGAGAAACATTTGAAAAAACTGATACTTCATTGAGACATAATTGAGAACTCCTGAGATCTTAAAAAAGAGCAGTACACTACTGTATGTCAGCAATTGTCTAATTTGTTTCTTAATTCATTCTTCCTCAGGAGAATCATCCGCTACTTAAATGAGACATAAATGAGAACTCCAGTAAGGTTCCTATAAGCTTTCAAAGAGCCAACTCTTAGCAATAACATTTCCTTTCTATCTAGTTTTGATGCCAGAATTTAATAATCCAGAGTTTGAATATTTCAGGCAGATGCCCAAGAGAGTTCTTTGGGTTTGTGCGGCTGTTTCTCGCTAAATTTCATTGCCATCTCAACACAGATGGAGAGTTTGTTCTGTGAGGGTTTAAATGGTGCCTTTGGGAAATTGTCCTTTCCAAATGGAATGTGTGCAACGCTGCCGGCGTGCCTAGGTGATGCTGGGTCATCATTAGCCAAAGCAATCCTATGAACCCTGCCACCCAGGGGCTGTCAATTTGTGAAGCGTGCTGGGCAGAATTTCACCTTGAACTCCCCAGTCTAAATTTAGCATGGCACGTAGAGCTCTGATAGCTCTCTAACCAGAGTACCCTGTCAAACAATTTGGTTTTGAATGGATGGCACCCTGTACACTCAAGCAATAAGTTTCATTTTGAGGGGGCCTTTCAACGCAATTCATGCAAATGCTAATGAAATGAATTACAAAGCACAAGACAATTAAGTTCATATTTTATTGTATCAGTTCACAAATTGTGGGTAGTATGTGTTCGAAAGTTATAAGCATTGATTGGACAGAAATGCTAATTACTTTCCTGCTGAAAAGATCTGCTGCCTGCTGAATATGATGAGGAAACCAAGTACAGTATGCTAGTTAAGAAGTCTGTTGAGGACTTTACATGTTGGTGACCATCTCTGTTGTTTTTTTCAACAAGGCTGACATCAAACCATCTATCTAGGATGTGAACCATTATGATATCATTGCCAAAGTAATAATGTTTTGTCTATGTCATTGAACGAGAGGTATCAAGTCTATCCAAGTGTAACCCTCTCCTTGTTCTTTTATCAGGTTACGTTTACAAAGAGGAAGTTTGGACTAATGAAAAAGGCCTACGAGCTGAGCGTTCTGTGCGACTGTGAGATTGCCCTCATCATCTTCAACAGCACTAATAAACTGTTCCAGTACGCCAGCACCGACATGGACAAAGTTCTGCTTAAATACACTGAGTACAATGAGCCCCATGAGAGTCGGACGAATTCGGACATCGTGGAGGTGAGTTCCTCTTGGCAGTAAGCACAATTTAGAGATAAAAATGAATGAAAAAATACTTCTGGAACCAGCACCGCTGAAAAAGGGGGCAGGCGCTAATGCACTCTATTAGTAATCAAAGTTTTTGCCAAATCTGAATCATCAAGCATCATTTGAAGCATCAAGAAGGTTTGTTCTGTTTTTGACCGGCAGTTCTTTTTGGTAGAGTAAGCAAGTTGTAGAACTTGACACCTGGCCTGTGTTTGGTGGTGATTTGTTAGGGAACATGTTGTGAAAGTCCTTGCAAAAGATGTTTGGCACATGCCGTTGTGGTCTGTAAGAACGGATCAGGCTGAGCTGAAGGACAGGGACGAGGACTTTACTGTATCTCGTCATGAACCGCATTATGCAACAGGTTTAGGAGGGCACGGCAGGTGCCACCGTTCAAGACAGGTGGTGTACGCAGAGAATTAAGGTCTTGCTGGCACATCACCTCCACCTTTTGTGACATGTGAGCTCCTGAAAATGTCACGGGGCAAGCATGGGGTTGCTCTAGGTAAGGGTTTCCTTGTCCACACAGCGTCTTCTGCTGAAATCATCTCTGAAAGACCAAAGAGCAACTGTGAAACTGCTCTCAGCTCCTCCAAACCACCTGTCAAGCCTGACTTTGGGAAGAGAGAACTTGAAGGTTCCCACCCCACATGCATGAAAGGCCATGGCGCTCCCAGTGGGAGCAGTGGGAAAAATATTTCCCCTGGAAAAGTCCCTTTCGCAGTAAAAACACCCGATTGATTTGCGTAGAGCCCTGGTGGTGCCACACAAACAAACTCTTCTCTTACTAAGTAAGGGATGAAGAAAAACACGCTGTACCGATGAGGAATAACAGCATAGATGCTGAAAGGGGCGTTTGTAAGAGCTCAGTTGCGGTGAAGGATCTCTTTATCTCTGTGCGTTCGAGCATGAGCCGGTTATTGTTTCACAACTCACTTCACTTGCACATAACAAGCTGCAAATTCAAACTCTATTATTATACTTTGACTGTTCAGTCTAGTGTAACACCATTCGACAGGCCATTTGCAGCGTTGACACATGCATTACAAGCAAAGCCCTGGGGTCAGACTTAGCTGGGATTCTGCTGGTTTTTTATGAGGCTGAGAGGGAAAACAGCATGGCTTGCCTCATGAGGGAAGAAACATCACGTCTCCACGAGGCAAATCTCATGGACACCCTGCCAAGCCAGTAAGGAGGCAGGATAATCCCATTTCCTTGATTAGTGTAATCTGAAAATGCTCCTTTTAATCCTAAAAACTAACAGCGTGCACTATAACCCCATGTCGTCCCCCTGAAACGCATGTTTTCCAGACCCCACACCTTAGATTTCCCTCTCTTCTGAGAATTGTCAATGAGACCGTTGGCGCAAGGAAGGAAAATGTTAATTATTTCCAAAGGTCGTGCTGTTAATGACTACATGGCCAGCTAATGAGATTGAGCAAAGCTCTGTGCGTATGGTAGTTGACCTTTTTGTGTTTGGTCTTGTGCTGGAAGACATTGGAGGCGACAACCTTCCCTTCCTCCAATTTCACCCACACAAACCTCTGAGAAAACATGCCTTCAGCGCTTGGCACATCGATATGATTTCAAATGTAACGAAGAAAACATAGTCAACCTACTTTTATAAGCTGGCTCCATTTCAGGCACATTTGCCTCAAACGTTTTTCTACTCTCCTAATTTAGATAATTTGTCTTCATGTAGTTGCATGCCAATGCATTCTTAAGCACTTCAAATTTTTTTGCATGCTCAGGTTCACTCACTGTTCTCCATGTAAAAAGGTTTGTCTAAGGTCGTAGCTGCGTCTAGTGTTCACTTTGTTACGTCTTTGGTTCAATTTATGATTAGAAGTGTTTTGATGTGATTGTTTGCTGCAGCAATGGTTCTCTGGTGTGTTCAGAGTTGTTGTTTGCATGCACGCATGATGGCTCTTGATCTTCTGTTGAAACCTTGATGATGATTGACAGATTAAATCCCTGAATCAGATTTGATGGGCTTATACTGCTCTGTGTTAACACTGTCACATTGCAGTCACAACATCAAGAGGATGCCAGGAACTAGAGCTTACTGCCATTACAGACAATTTCTGATCAACAATTTGATTTAAATATATATGTGCATATATGCCTGGCCAAAAAAATGAAGTTCCTGTTTAGATCTAAATAGGCAAATGCTTAAGAGTCTATGACTGGATCATTATTGCAGTGATTATTATGTTTCTAGAATGTTATATGTTTGGCAGCAGTTCTTCTAACCCTAACTGATGGAGTGTGTAGCTTTTCATTTCTTAAAAAACCATGTAGGAAGATATTCCAGGATGGCAATGTCAAGATTCATCAGGTTCAATTGTGAAAGAATGGTTGGGAGGGAGCAATCATTTTCACGCATGTATTAGTCCAGACCATTGAAAGTCTTTGGGATGTGGTGGAGAAGACTTTTCAGAGTGCTCACCTCTTGCGTTGTCAATACAAGATCTTGACCAAAAATGTATGCACCTCTTGTTGGAAATAACATCACAACATTTATTTCCATCAAGAGCACTTCCAAAGACTTTCAATGAATTTAAGGTCTGGACTCAGAGGTACCAATTCATGTGTCAAAATGATTCTTCATGCTCCCTCCCAACCATTCTTACACAATTTGAGCCTGATGAATCTTGACATTGTCATCCTGGAATATGGCTATGATATGTCTTCCTACGTGGTTGTTTAAGAAATGAAAATCTACACACTCCATCAATTAGGGTTTGAAGAACTGTTGTCAAACATAATAATCACTGCAATAATGATTCAATCATAGACTCTTAAGAATTTGCCTGTTTAATACCTTTTTTTTTTTTTTTTTTGGCCAGGCAGTGTATATACAGTGTAATTTGAGTTTTTTTCTTTTCAAGAGAAATCAGTGCCACACTCAGTTCATCCCTTCAGGAATTTCACCAAAAGAGAGACGTCTTTGTTTTGCATTCCTTCACCCCTCCTATTTCACAAACGGGTTAACATGAGTATACTGCTTCACTTAGTAACAGCGTGTTGTATTTTGCGCTTTTGGCCTGAGACTCGTGGTTATTTATAAGATGGAGGATTTTCACATTCTTTACCCCGCTGCCCCTTTTCCGTCCTCTGTCTTGGGCAGAAAGCAGCTAAAGTTCTCATAGCGTTGGAAATAAGGAGCAGACGCCCAACTTGTGTGCCAGACCTTCTCCCCATTCCAACCCTTTGTGTTTTTATGTGGTCCTTCCCCATTAAATGCCTGAAAACCGGTAGTTTACTAAAAATAGAAAGCAGCACAGCTAAAAATAGCTCCGGCCCGGCAGTCGTGCCAAGGAAAATGGAGAAGAATAGGCTTGGAGTGCCGGAGAGAGAGAGAGAGAGAGAGAGGACAACCACGCTTGTTTTCCCCCCACTCGATTTTCTCTCTGAGAAAAACTGACCACAGACAGCTGCGTACTTCACTAAAGCTTAAATCAAACTTGTTATGGTGGCGTTTTCACACTTTTAAGAGAGGAAAGGAAGAGTTCATTTGATTACGTGACTTCTCATGGCATGCTCCTCTACACTTCCCAGACTGTTTCTGTCGGCTCATATCTGCCATCTGTTCTGCTATGTAAACTTGAAAACACGGTGTGAAATTCGAGCGTGCAGTGAACTCAGCCCACATTTGGGTCATTGTTCTGATCCGCTCATGCTTAGAGTTTGAAATGCAGTATTTACTGCCCTGTTTTCTTCATCCTCGATTGAACGACATCAGAGGGCGGTTTTACATTCCACGATTAATCTGAACCTTGTTGCGTGAGTCAGGTTTTCCAAGACTCAACGCCGAGCCAGCGCAGCACAAAATAGTTCGCTTTTACCAGGACTCTATTCTTTCTAAGAGTGCTAATTGTTAGCCGGCAACAATAATGTTTTTGAAGCCTATTTCCAGATTTACTGCCCTTGAAAAGGAGTTTGAAAAGACAAAAGCTGTTAATTGATGGTGAGGGAGGTATGCTTTATTTCTCTTTAGTGTTGCATCCGATCGTAGATGCCGTGGCAAGTCATGTCGGGCCGTTAATGTGGCAAAATAGACAGTTCAGTCTGGTGACTGTGAATGATTGGGGCCCACAAGAGCCCATTATTGGGCTACAGTAAAGGGCTTTGTGTTCTAAAGGGCTTGATCAGTCATAATTTAACATGAATAACCATACTGTCCCCCATTGTAGATGTGGCAATGGAAAACAAGGACAGTGCTAGACTGCTGAGTGGTCACATGACAACAAATGTAAAGTGATGACATGCTTGTGTGTGATAATGTGTGATTATGTACAGAAAGGCCCAAGAGGGAATTCTTTAAAGGGTACCTATAATGCCCTTTTACAAGATGTAATATAAGTCTCTGGTGTCCCCAGAATGTGTCTGTGAAGTTTCAGCTCAAAATGCCCCACAGATCATTTATTATAACTTGTCAAATTTGCCCCTATTTGGGTCTGAGCAAAAATACTGTTTTTGCGCATGTCCCTTTAAATGCAAATGAGCTGCTGCTCTCGGCCTGCTTTCCAAAAGAGGGCGGAGCTTTAACAGCTCGCTCTTTGGTTGCTCAACAAAAACAAAGCTGGAGAATCTCACACAGCCAAAATGACGATTTTGGCTACATAACGGTGTTGTAACGGTGTAGTAGTTTCAGTAACGGTGTTCAGCCTTACTTTGTTCAAATGCTTTGGCTTGATTATCCTAGGAATGATCCTGGTGAGGAATTCTTGCATCGTTCAGCTGCAAAGCCAGGAGGTGTCGTTTCTGAAGCCACCCAAGAGCACCAGGGAGCATAAGGACGTTCACTTTTTTCAAGCCCAACTCCGTTTCAGGACACTCTTCCGCTTCCTTGCGGTTGGATTGGATATCCATTGGGCCGGTTACTGTCGTAATTATGCTCTCGAGTGCGTTTAATACCAAACACACGACGCTCAACTCGTGGCAGTAAAAGAGAGGGCCTTTGATTCGTTATTATAGGGTACTGAGAGCATCAAAGGAGGTAAATTACCCAGAAGTCCCCAGTGTGGCATTTTCCAAACGTTGCCCAGCTGCTGTGGTCAGAGCAGCTGGTGGAAAGAGCCCTGGAGGAGGGCCAGACAGTGCCACGCATTGGCCATGCGACCTGCCGCAGGAACGGGGGCGTCCCTGATTGCTCACCCGTACATCTCTAATAGGATTCCGCCTCTTTTACGGTCGGAATCAGTACGGCTTTCGTTTTCCACCCAGATCCATCTGCTTTTGATAAACCAAGCTTGATCTACCAGTGTTTAGGCAACACAAATCAACTCTTATTTAGGTCCTTTCTGTGACATTCGGACTGATATTTTGCCGTTTCCTTTCTCTTTAACATGCTTTTCTGTTACAATAACTGCTGCTGCACTTGTCTTTTCATAATTTTGTGCTGCCTGTTTGTGACTCACTGCATAAATCAACAACTTTCCACACAGGCAAACATGACACATGCACACATGCACATCTGAAGAGGTGGAATAAGTTCTTAGTCGATTATCCCTACTGACACACGAGACAATAAGACTTGTACCAAGCTGACTTTTTGTGGTCACATGCCCTCAGTTTGATTGCTTTTTTCTGGGCGTCTTGGATGTGGTCTGTGTTTATGTAGATGGGCAAAATGCAGTGCCACCTTGGTGTGTGTGTGTGTGTTCCTTAAAGGGAAGACAAGTCACACATGAGGCCTCTTCAATGTTTTGATTGTTTCTCCAAGACAGCAACGTGGCTAGAGATTTTCTTGCTTTTCATGTCATTCAGCTCTCTTACTGTATTTTAACAAATCTCATTTGTTTCTATTTTTATTTCTCCTCAAGAATTTTTAAAGAAACATCTGATACTTATGGATGATTGTTTCCACCACTAAATAAAAAAATAAAAAGGTAATTGCGACTTTTTATCTCACAATTCTGACTTTTTTCTCACAAATGTGAGATTTAAACTCGCAATTGCGAGTTAAAGTCAGAATTGTGTGATATAAAGTCGCAATTCTGAAAAAAATTATATATAAACTATTTTTCCCCTCACATTTGGACATTATAACATGCAATTGCAAGTTTATATCTCACAATTCTGAAAAAAAAGTCAGAACTATGAGATTTAAACTCGCAATTGCGAGTTATAAAGTCAGAATTGCGTATTATAAAGTCTGACTTTTTTCTTGCTATTGCAAGTATATATCACGCAATTCTGACTTTATAACTCACAATTGTGAGTCTGTAACTCTCAATTCTGACTTTATATCTCACAATTCTGACTTTATAACTCGCAATTCTGACTTTATATCTCGCAATTCTGACTTTATAACTCGCAATTCTGACTTTATATCTCGCAATTCTGACTTTATAACTCAATTCTGACTTCATAACTCTCAATTCTGACTTTATATCTCACAATTCTGACTTTATAACTCGCAATTCTGACTTTATATCTCGCAATTCTGACTTTATAACTCAATACTGACTTCATAACTCGCAATTCTGACTTTATATCTCACAATTCTGACTTTATATCTCGCAATTCTGACTTTATAACTCAATTCTGACTTCATAACTCTCAATTCTGATTTTATAACTCGCAATTCTGACTAATCTCACAATTCTTACTTTATAACTCTCAATTCTGACTTTATAACTCTCAATTCTGACTTTATATTTCGCAATTCTGATTTTATAACTCTCAATTCTGACTTCATATCACGCAATTGTGAGTCTGTAACTCTCAATTCTGACTTTATATCTCACAATTCTGACTTTATAACTCTCAATTCTGACTTTATAACTCTCAATTCTGACTTAATATCTCGCAATTCTGACTTTATATCTCACAATTCTGACTTTATAACTCTCAATTCTGACTTTATATCTCTCAATTCTGACTTTATATCTCGCAATTCTGACTTTATAACTCGCAATTCTGACTTTATATCTCGCAATTCTGACTTTATATATCTCAATTCTGACTTTATTTCTCGCAATTGTGAGTCTGTAACACTCAATTCTGACTTTATATCTTGCAATTCTGACTTTATAACTCTCAATTCTGACTTTACAACTCGCAACTGTGCGATTTATCTTGCAATTCTGAAAAAAAAAGTCAGAATTGTGAGATATAAACGCAAGTTTTTTTAAAATATTATTTCTCTTTAGGCATTTGAGGAGATACATCTGAGAAGAAGTTGATGCTTAAAATCATAATTGAGAAACCCATAGTCTTCTGATTTCTGAAGGAGCAACCTCTGAACAATACACTCTATTTGTTTATATTTTAATATATCCTATAACATTTTATGAGAAACATCTGAGACAATGTTGATACTTACTTGAAACAATTAAGAACTCCAATAAGTATCTTGAGCTATAAAAGAGCAACCAATGAGAAATATTATCATTGTCAACAATATAATGTCAGCAATTGTCTCATTTTTATTTCTCCTTATGCATTTGAGGAGAAACATCAGCAACAAAGCTGAGAGGAAATGTGAATGAGAACCGTTTGACTCCCGTTTCTCAGACTTTGCCCTTGTTTAAAGTGTCTCCTGACAGTGGATTGTAATGAGCCTGGTTTGAGGTGAGGGGAGACCACCCATGTGGACCCAGAAGAGGGTACAAGGTGACGTGACGCACTTGGTCCATCAGCTGCTGGCCAGCAAACGGTATCGGTCAGCTGTCTCCACATGTTACCACCTGCTACTGCACGTACAACATGGTTTCTCCGCTGAAGGTTACCGGCTAGCATGCTATATAGGACGCCATGTCTACATGCGGACAGACTGGGGCTGTCTTTGCCATGTGGGAGAGGGATGCAGCGCTGGTTTAATTAGGAGCAAGTCTCCATAGAGTTGAGAAGACTAGGAGCAGAAGGAGGCGCTGGTGGCTGTGTCTCTCCTCTCCTTTCTTCTCCTCTCCGTCCTCATGACGGCACACTTCAACTTGCTGAATTCATTTTTTTCTTTTTCTTTATTTGAAGCAAAGTAATCAACAAACTTTTATAAAGGCAGGAGACATCAATTTGATCGTTGTACTGTAAAAAAGTGCTCAGAAGTTGCTCTCAGAGCACAGGAGATGTTTTATTTACAGCCAGAAACATTTTGAAATGCAACAAAATGCAAGCATTTATGTTCACATGCTGTACAGACTAATTTGCGGTCTAAGAATCAATTAACTCTCAGGTGTCCTTAAAATAGATGTAAATTAGACTTTTTTTTATGGCAATGCTGACAATGGAATGCAACTCTAATTATGTTATGAATCTCACCTGGGCATTTCGTAACACAACAAAATGAAAGTATATGGGTTTAAATACACACTTATACCATGTTTTGGGTCAAAGAATTAACTTTGTCTCAGATGTTTCTTCTAACATTCTTTTTAGAAGTTAAAATATGCATAAATGAGTCAAGAGTTGGCATACAGTACGAATATAGAGATATAAATTGAATCTAGATGGCATTTGCCAGATAATTTGGTCTTGGGAGAAATTGATGAGAAATATGAGTTTATATTGAGATGTGACATAACACAAGGTCTTTTTCCAAGGTTAAATATCCAACTTAAGGGGATAGTTCCCACAAAAATGACAATCCTGTCATCATTTACTTGGCCTCATGTTACCTGACTTTACTGTTTCTGAAAATCTTTTTTTTTGTCCATACAAGAGTTTATTATCAGTTAATTGAAATAAAGCTGAAATAATATAAAATATTAATATTAGATGAAAAACCTAAACTAAACGAAAATTAGAAATGTTGCCTTGGCACTGAAAACTAGAACTGAAAAATAAATTAAACCTAAATAGAAATATTTAAAAAAATATATGAAATAAAAATGTCAAAAACACAACAAAATTACAAAAAAAAATCTAAAAATAAAAGCTAATTCAAAATATTAATATAAACCGTATATTAATACACTGTAAAAAAAAATATATATATATATTGTTGTTTAAACTTAAAAAAGTAAGTTACCTGGTTGCCTTAAAATTTAGTTCATTGAAATTAAAAAGTTGAGTTAATACAATGAAGGAGATTGATTTAATCAACAGAAACTCAAAATATGATGTTATCTGAACCACATTAATTATCTAAGTTGATTTGACAAAAGAAAAAAGTCGAGATAACAAATCATGAAAATAATTTTTTTTACAGTGTAATAATAAATAAATAACACTGAAAGTCATTAGGGACCAATGCTGTGTTCTTCAAAATCTCTTCTTCTGTGACATGATGAGGGGGAGTACATTTTCTTTTGTTGGGTGACCAACTGTTTTAAGCAAATATCTTCTCTTGTTCTCCATTTAATCTCACTGCCGTCTAGAAGAAATAATTGAGATATTAAAGTTCTGTCACGCTCTTGTCGTTGTCCTGTCTCTGGTGTGTAATGAACTAAACAGGAATGCTCTGCTGATCACGACCCTCCCCCTGTTGGTCTGGAGCGGTTCGTGCCGGTCTGAATGTTTAGTCTGCTGATGTCAGGCTTTGGGATCCAGCCGTGCTGCTAAAAGCACAGAGCTGGGTCGGACTGTGAGCTGGAGGTGTCAGCGACCCACAGACGGCTGGTGTAGGGTTGCTGGGATGCTGCTGGGTGGTACTGGGGCAAAAAATAGCCTTCTACGGCCATCCCTGGGGTTTGAGGCTGTGATTGGCTGTGGCCCCGGACCCTCCCCCTCCTCTTGAGCTGAGGAGATTTGTTGGACAGGTGCAAACGCCCTGACAGGTGGAGATGTCTTGAATGAGTGGAATTGCTGTGGTCCAGCGATGTGGCCGCTTGCCGGCTAGCGAAGCGCAGAGACCCAGCAGAAAGATAAGTCAAGCTGCATAGCTCAATGTCACTTTGGATCAGCTTTTCCCCTGAATTTAACTCACAAAAACACAGACAAAACACTCTGGAAGTGTCTTATTCTGACATGGGAAACTCTTAAACCTAAAATCAAACATTCATCTTCTGGTATGAGTATTAATAATAGTGTTGTTTTGCTTAACAAGCACCACTAATGACAGCAAAGTGATTACTGTACAGTTTTATTCCATTTTAAGTCAAAGTTTGCTCAAACTAGACTCTCAGAGGCTTCAGATGAAAGGATTAAGCTCTTCAGAGGAATCAAAGGCTCATGTTTCACAAGCAGGAAAAGCTTGATTTGTTTTCAAATGTAGCCCTCCTGTGGTCAAACAGGAAAATGCTCCATATTCATAAAGTGATATTCAGGGTTGTTGAATACACGTTAAGCTCATTTAACAGCATCTGTGGCATGTTGTCGTTTATATCTATCTATCTATATGTGTGTGTGTGTGTGTGTGTGTGTGTGTGTGTGTATATATATATATATATATATATATATATACACACACACACACACACACACACACACACACACACACAATGGTGGGTTACTTACAAATTGTAGTCTGCTACTGATTCCAAATTACATGACAAAAATTGTAATTAGTAATGTAATCCACTACATTTCATATTTAAGGTAATATAGTCTGACTACTTTTTGATTACTTTTAGATTACTTTTTTATCACACTGATTTGAATAGGATAATCTTGGACAATATTGATATAAAAATAAAAAGAGAAAGAAAATATATTCCATTCTTTCTTATCAACAACATAAAGTGCATTAATGATTACATCACATCAGGGTTTCCCAGACTGGGGTTCGGGAGTTTAATGACAAGCTATTAAGTAGTTAAATCATACAAAAGTAAAATTAAAATAAATCATTTTAAAATAAAAAAATTAAATAAAACACTTACTAAAAAAGATTAAAACATTTGATTTGTTTACCTGTCATGTGACATTTTACCGACATCAGAGAACAATGAAATTAATTTAATTTATTTTTATTATTATTATTGGCTTAATTTTATTATTAACCTAACTTATTAACTTAAAATCTCAGGGGTAACTTCATGTAAATATATTATGACAGAGGGTCAGCTGACAAAAAAAAAAGTCGAGAATTGTTAGAATAACATGTAATCATGTAATCAATAAAAAAGTAACTGTAGTCTGATTAGTCTGATATTTTAAAATGTAATATAATCTAATTACAAGTACTTAATTTTTGGAATTGGATTACGTAATTTTACATGTAATCGGTTACTACCCAGCACTGCATATATATATATATATATATACATATATATACATACATACATATAGACACACACACACACACGTTTGTTTTTGTGAATTGTGGGGACATTCCATAGGCGTAATGGTTTTTATACTGAACAAACTGTATTTTTTATCCCCCTACACTACCCCTACCCCTAAACCTAACCATCACAGGAAACTGTGCACACTTTTACTTTCTCACAAAAACTCATTCTGTATCATTTATAAGCCTTTTAAAAAGTGGGGACATGGGTAATGTCCTCATAAGTCACCTCTTTTTGTAATACCTATGTAATACCCATGTCATTATACACATTTGTGTCATGATGTGTCACAAAAATGCGCGCGCACACACACACACACACACACTTTACACTTCACATTTTGACTGTGGCGTTTAATCATTTTTGTGTATTTGTTTCAGACTCTGAGGAAGAAGGGTCTAAACGGCTGTGACAGTCCTGATATTGATGCTGAAGATTCAGGACACAGTCCAGAATCTGAGGACAAATATCGCAAAATCAACGAGGACATTGACCTGATGATCAGCAGGCAGAGACTGTGTGTAAGTGCAGAACTGGTGGCCGACCAATTTGGAATCTTAAAACAGAAAAATATTAGATTATTAATCAATCTGGCTGATAATTCACTTTGACACAGTACATTTTTCATCTTTGTGAATGTACAAATTTTACAAGATTGAATGATTTTCATGCATTTTGGTTTATAGGCCATCCCCCAGTCTAATTACGACATGCCCATCTCAATCCCTGTGAGCAACCCCAACAGCCTGATCTACAGCCACCCAGGAGCGTCCCTGGGCAACCCCAACCTGCTGCCACTGGCCCACCCCTCCCTCCAGAGGAACAGCATGTCCCCTGGAGTGACCCACCGGCCCCCGAGTGCAGGCAACACAGGTACCGACCCCTCACCGGGCTCTCCACTTTGCCAGGTACTCCGGATCGGAGTACAGTTTCAAATAATGTTCATTTACACACTTTACTGACATCATTAGAGAGCAGCTCTGCTGAGGACCACCAACAGCTCCACTGAGGCTATGAAAACACGCCTCGCATGTATTCAAACACCGCATACAGATCATTACATACGCTCAAATATTTCTTTCAGCCATACTCAGCTGTGCCGTGCCGGGCCTATAATATAAACACTGTGTACTCAGCAGAACTCCTGAGGTTGTCCCAGAGCCGAAAAAAAGTGTCTGTCTCAATGGGAGTTTTTGGCTGCTTGTAAAGGAACTCCCGGTTTTCAACGGGGCAAATAAAGATGACCATATTTTCCTTTTAACTCCCGTTCTGCCTTTTGAAAAGTCTGCGTTTGTGGTCTAGGTTTCATCGAGAGGAAGTTTGGTCAGTTTAGGATTTATCAAAACACATTATCCGTACTCTGAGCACATGTGTATGGGTGTTTCTTCAACTGTCGCAGAGATTGATTATAATGAAAACATACAGATTTTAGACTTTATTTTTGTTGTATGAATATTACCATGCCTCCATCTTTTACATAAAAGAAAATTATTTGTTTTACCAGACCCAGACTGTATCTGAAAATGTGAAAATCCATCAATTTTTTTTTTTATTAAATTCAAATATAATGAAAAATGTTTGAAATGAGAAAAATATTTTTGTTTATATTTCTTTATTTATATTTGTAATATATATTAGTGCTGTCAAATCGATTAATCGTGATTAATCACATCTAACATAAAAGTATATGTGTGTATGTGTGTGTTTGTATGCAATTAATCGCGATTAATCGATTTGACAGCACTAATATATATGTCCATATTTATATTTCTTTATTGGTTATATTTATTTATATTTGTAATATATATATATGAGTGGTGTCAAATTGATTAATCTTGATTAATTGCATCTAACAAAAAAGTATGTATGTATATGTGTGCATGTATGCAATTAATCGTGATTAATCGTTTTGACAGCACTAATATATCTGTATATATTTGTATATTTATGTAGTTTTAAATATATTTTATTTTTAACTAAAAAATTAGTAAACTATAAAACTATTAAAATGTAATAAAAAATTTGTTTGTAATTTATTTTATTAATTTTTTATTAATTTTTTTACTCATATATATTTACATTAATTGAATGCTGCAATGAAACAGAAATATAACTATAATATGCTTTAGATGAAATATAGGGAGGAAAAAAATACATTTTATTCCAAAAATGTTTACAATATGATTTCTGCCACCGTCATTTCCACCACAGACTGATTTGATGTATGGTGGAAATGCACAAAAAACCTGTCAGAATTCTCCCGTGATGCACGTATATGTTCCATTGGATATTGTTAGTAGACAAGTGTGACAGTGTGAAAAGTCTTAAAGAAGTTTAATTTCTAAAGGTCCACATGGCCAAAAGAAACATCCAGATATGTGTGTTTAGAATGTATATATAAGAAAAAGAGGAAGCAATGGGAAGAAAAATGAACAAAGTGGTAGAAAAAGACAGTCTGTGGTGGCGTACGTGTGGGAAGCGTAATCCTTCTGTGGGCTTGTTATTATTGTCTAAAAAGATCTATTTTGTGCTCTGGTCAGAGTCCTTCTGACCGCAGTGTCTGTCCTGTCATTATCCTTGGCCCTCCTGGAACAATTTGCTTCGTATTACAGGAGCAAAACTAAATATGAGTCTTGGCATGGACCACGACGTCTGAAACCGCGCAGACTTTTCAAAGGTTTTTCTTGGACGGTAACATCTTCTCCATAGGGCCGAACAGGGGTTTGTGGGTTCGGATAGACTTACAGACGGGATTTTTTTTCATGCTGGCTTTCATGCGTGTATCTTAGTGAACGCTCGAATGTCGAACGGTCCGTCTGGCCGCAGGAAGGAGGCGGCAGTCAGGCGTGGCGTATGTGTTTTGAGTGTCAGTCTAGTTTAATGTCTTCTCTGTCCTATCCTCAGGTGGCCTTATGGGTCCAGACCTCAGCAGCGGAGTGGGCACCAGTGCTGGTAAGAGTGATGTACAGTATATTTACCATACGTGTATATGTTTGCTGTCTCAATAGACAGACGGAGCCACTTGGTTTGATTCAAAGCTTCCTTGTGCTTGGCTAGTTCCTCCCCGGATATTTACCCAGCACACCGCTGTAGGATGTTGCGGCGAAGCGTCTTAAATAGTATATTTAAAGAACCGTTTCATAAAAAACATCCTATGGTGAATTCTAATATGATGAAGCCGTCAACACCTCCGTTAGGCGAGAGGAAGCATAACGTGATATATTCATAGAATGTCAAGATTTGAGTCTGTGATTCCACCACAAAAGGTCTAAAAAAGCTTAAATTATGTACCGTTTGTAGTTGCAAAGTCTGTGAACGCAGTTCATTCATGAAAAAGATTATAAGCCGCTAACATTTGAGCCAACGCATGCATGAAAGAGTGTTACCAAAGCTCAAAGAAAATGGACTTTGCACATTGTCACAGTAGTGGGTTTAAACTCACTGGCTGTCAACACCATCACTGCTTCGGTGCAGAAGACTCAAACAGACCATAATGAAATGCAAATGTTGGAAACGTGTATGACAGGACGACAACATGATCAACATCTAAGAGTGATTATAAACCTTCTGAGAAAATGTCCAAAAGTAAACTTTTGGAAAGATGGCTGCTGCTCTACGTTTGACATTTTTTTTTCCCCAATCATTTTTTCCATAGTTCTGTGGTGTTATTGTGACAGATGGCAACAATTTAGTGACAGCGTCTTCAAAAAGACCACAGAACTAATATTGTAGCTGACTTCTTAGAGGGCATGTGGAAACATAAAATATCTATGAAAAGATAAAATATAATGAAAACAACCACAGATACGATAAAATGTGACAACTGTGACAGCAGTCAGATTCACCAAATCATTTTAAGTTCAACTGCCAAATTTTTCCTGACCTCTTCAAACAAGAAATAGTTCTTTCTGACTATTTTTTAAAGATTTTTTTCTTTTTTTTTTCAAGTAGGGAAAAGTAACTTGGATACGTAAAGGATAATCCACAGTTAGCTGTGCATTAAACAATTTAATGCATGACATGGAGGCAAAGAACCATCCGGCGTGAAGCGAATTGACAAGTTAAAGCTGTCATTGATGTTTGACTGCAAGGGTTAAAATGATGGTTATTTTCATCAGCTACGAATCGTTAAGGCCTGTTCACACCAAGAACAATAACTATAAAGATAACAATAAAGATATAGTTCTAAAAATCCTTCTAAATACAAAAGAATAGCAGAGTCACCAGAGCTATAATGATAACAATATAGGTCAACGATATTGTTAGGATCACTTTCAGAATTATTTTTTTCCAGCTGTTGAACGATAAAACACTGACAGCCAATCAGAATCCATTCTAATTTAAGGGATCGCCCATTTAAAATGGCAGACGACATTGCGGAGAAGTTAATCACCGAGGACCAGAAAAGCCACCACTGTTTGACTAGTCAATTCCCCTTTTCAAGGATACTTTAAAGAAAATGGATATATGGAAAAACAATCGTTCATACCCTCGGAATAAATGGTGAGAAGTATTAACGATGAGATCATTGTGCCAGGCTAGCAAACAGTGTAAAACAAAATTACCTCAGGTATCCAGCGCTAGTTTGACTAGGTGTTGTTTTTATTCCACTAAATTCACTGTTAGATTAGATCGATTACACTAGCTATTCACTCGAAACATAGCATGCTGAGGACATCTGCTGGTTAAAGCCTGCAAATGCAACAAGAACAGCAAAAACATGTTGTACATACTTTGAAACCGCAGCGCGTGATCTTAGAATAAACAGACCGTTATCATTTGTTAGTGTGGATGCAAATATGTCTTGGTGTGAACGGGCCTTTAGATCTATAGCATTCTGTCCACTTTAAATCAGACACAGAGATAAAATAGTGCAATAAGGTTACATTTATTTGATTTGAATTATAACATTTAGCCTATTGAGAGAGAGAGAGAGAGAGATGTGTGAATTACCTGCATCTGTGCAGCGTCTCTCTACTAGCAGTGAAGCTGTGAGTTGAATTACTTCAAAAACAGCGACGTTACAACCTCCTTGCTGAGTAATATAAGCGATTCAGTAGCGAAGCTGCGGAACTGCGTTGACAACAACTCTCTCCTGAATGATTCTCTCATTGTGCGCAGCGCAATCTCCAGTCTCTATGTGCGCGCGACGCGCTTGTGTGTGTGTGTGTGTTTAAATGATAGCAGCGCATTTATATAGAATGGTGATTAAACTGACTGGAACTACCTGTGCATTAAACGGTTTTATTGCACATCTTCCAGCCAATCAGAATCGAGTATTCAGACAGACCATGGTATAACTTGTCAATGCTGGCAAATTGCCATGGTATGAAAACATAACAGATATACATACATTTAATTAAATCTCCAGTAATATGTCTATCATTAGTGTACACATGCTTACTCAGACTCATATACATAAATGAAAATTAGTATAAAAGAAACAATAGCATAATCAGGATTATTTTTAATTAGATTTTTAATTAGATTTAAAGATATAATAACACAGAAATGGAATCTTCAAAAATAAATTTATAAAAAAAATATATTTTAAATTTACATTTTATAATTATTATTGTAAA
>RJVU01007007.1:1517068-1540023 GCA_003731715.1 Anabarilius grahami
ATTTATTTGAAATAAAAATCTTTTGTAACATTATACATGTCTTTACTGTCACTTGTGATCAATTTAATGCATCCTTTCTGAGTAAAATTAATTTATTTTAAAAAAATCTTACTGACCCCAATTTTTTTTAAAAAAGTGAATATATTTAAATTATTTTTAATATTGTAATTTAATTTATTATGTATATTTAGATTTTTTACTACCATCTGTTTTTCATAATTCAGTATTTATGTAGGCACATTTATGGTTTACTCAGTGAATCTGAAGTGTCTTTATTACACCACCAGGTGGCGTCATTGACTCAATATTCTTTCAGCATCTTCCTGTTGCAGTAACACAGGAGGAGATTCAGTACAGTCTGTATGCAGTGTGTTGAACAGAGATCTTTCTCTCCCCTTCTAGAATATTCTCTCAGCAGTGGAGACCTGTCCTCTCTGTCCGGATTTAACAGCTCGGCTTCTCTTCATCTGGGTTCAATGACCGGCTGGCAGCAAAACATGCAGCATTCTGGTCTAGGACATCTAGGGTGAGCATCTTCACCCTGACCTGTGCACCCAAAACACACTGAAGAACAGCTGTAATGCTCACTATAACCACAGACAAATCACTGTGGCCATGTGCAGTGTGTCATTTTTAAATTACAAATATGAAACTAATATAATTTAATATAAATTCATGTTAATTTTTCACTTCAACTTTTTACTTAAATAGTTTTGCAGGTAATCTGTGGTTTTATTTTTAATACAATGCAGAACTTTTAATTAAAAATGTCAAACTAATATAATATAATATAATGCAATTCATGTTAACGTTTTCAGTTCAACTATTTACTTAAATTGTTTTCCTAGGAATCGGTTATTTTATTTGTATTGGAATGCAAAATTAAAAATATCAAAATGCAATATAATATAAAAAAAATCACTTTAATTATTTTGCTGGAAATCTGGGATTTATATTTATTAAAATGTATATTATATTTTCATATTTTTTTTTTGAAAATTTTTCATTTTAATAAATATAAAATCCCAGATTCCCAGCAATATAATTAAAGTGAAAAGTTGAACTGAACAAAAAACACATGAATTTGAAAATGTATATTATATTTTCATTTTTTTTTTTTAAGTTTTGCATTTTCAAATTCATGTGTTTTTTGTTCAGTTCAACTTTTCACTTTAATTATATTGCTGGGAATCTGGGATTTTATATTTATTAAAATGCAAAATTTTCAAAAAAAAATATGAAAATATAATATACATTTTCAAATTCATGTGTTTTTTGTTCAGTTCAACTTTTCACTTTAATTATATTGCTGGGNCTTATTTTTTTAAATATTATTTGTCATAATAAATTTAACTAGCTGTCTCAAATTTTTGTACACCAATTTACAATTTTAAAAGCACAGATGATGCATTAAAACCTGAGTCTAAGAAAAGTGATAGTTTGCATTAATCTCTCAAATTGTGGGAAATTTATACTTTTTGCCATTGATATTCTCATACTGTCACAACCTGTATTGTGTAAACAGCAGTGTAACTAGTGTTAGTGAGCTGGCACGTTTTTCCTCAGCCTATAACCGTGTCTTTCCTCTCTGCCCACAGGAACTGCACCAGCACACAGTTATGCCAGAGCTCCACCCTCTCGCTGCCGTCCAATCAGAGCCTGCACATCAAATCCGAACCAGTCTCTCCTCCCCGAGACCGGGCGGGAGGCACCCCGGGCGGCTACGCTCAGCCTCTGCCCCCCCCTCTGCCCCAGCCGGCGTCCCAGCAGGGTCAGCTACGGCAGGATGCGGGCCGCTCCCCGGTCGACAGCCTGAGCAGCTGCGGCAGCTCGTATGAGGGCAGCGACCGCGAGGAGCACCGCGCCGACTTCCACTCGCCCATGGGACTGCTGAGACCCTCTCAGGACGAGCGGCACAGCCCGTCCGTCAAGCGCATGCGTCTGTCCGAGGGCTGGGCCTCGTGATCGCGCGGCCTGTGCTGGCTTTTCTATGTGGAGATTTCACTTTAGTATTATTATATTTGTTTCTGCGGAGTGTGAGTGCTACATCAAGTATTAAAATTGATATATATATAAGATANGGTGTGTTTGTGATTTGGGGTTGGGGGCAAGGGACATGCATCGCTTGTGCCACGTGTGGGGAAAAACTACAAAAAAATACTAGTGCTGTCAAACGATTAATCGTGATTAATCGCGATTAATCACATTCAAAATAAAAGTTTGTTTACATAATATATGTGTGTGTACTTTGTATATTTCTTATGTATATATAAATACACACACATACATGTATATATTTAACAAAAATATACTTCATTTATTTTAGTGCTGTCAAACGATTAATCGTGATTAATCACATCCAAAATAAGTTTGTTTACATAATACGTGTCTACTGTGTATATTTATTATGTATATATAAATACATGTATATATTTACACACTTGCTTGTATATATTTAAGAAATATTTACATGTATGTGTGTATATATATATATATATATATATTTTATACATAAATGTAATATATTTTTGTTAAATATATACATGCATGTATGTGTATGTATATATACATAATANCATTCATTTATATATATAAAAATTTGTATTTATATATTATAAATTCTATATAAATATATATATATATACACATGTATACATGTAAATATTTATTAAATATATACATGTATGTGTGTTTATATATACATAATAAATACACACATATATTACGTAAACAAACATTTATTTCGGATGCGATTAATTGCGATGAATCGTTTGACAGCACTAAAAAATACACATGCAATTTTACATACGTGTGTATGTATGTATGTAAACAAGCATACAGGATTAAAAAGAGAAGTCTGGTACTCTTGTTTGGTAAAGCTACTTTTTAGTTTCAGTAATATATTATGCATAATTAAACTATTAAAGGAGGCATTGACGTGTCTCAGGGCTTGTACAAGTAATATTCCCGTACAGACCGGGGCCTTTACGCTCACGTCAATGCGCACTAACTTGCAAATGTATGTTATCACAGACGTTGTTGTGTTGCAGGTTCAACGTATTTATGTAAATAGAGAACAATGAGGCTTTTGGGTAAACGGACCTGCCAGGATTTGCAGGTTTATTTGCGATTAACGGAGTGAGAGAGAAAGCCATCACGCACCATTTTAAGACTACACGGGCCCAGGGCTGAGGAATTAATGGACGCGATTTACAATTCTAAATGGAATCGGGAAGTGTTCCAAATACACAAATTCTCTTGTAAATGTTGTTGATATTTCAGAGCCGTGTTAACAACGTTAAAGTTCTCTGGGCCATGTATTGCCTGTCCCCGGTGGAAGAGATGTACAATACATTTTGCTTATATTTTCATAAAAATGCAGAGCATTTGTTGCTACCTGTTGACCACATGAGTCAGAATGTGATTTCAAGCTTTGCCGATGTTGAACAGAGAGGTAAAGCCGTGTGAGCTCCAAAAATAAAGCCATATAAACAATTTCACTTCAGACTTTTTTTCTTTCTTCCTTTCTTTTTGCTTGTTTGTTTCTTTTAAGGATTAGTTCACTTCAGAATTTAAATTTCCTGATAATTTACTCACCCCCATGTCATCCAAAATGTTTGTCTTTCTTTCTTCAGTCGAAAAGAAATTAAGGTTTTTCAGGAAAACATTCCAGGATTTTTCTCCATATGGTGGACTTTAACAGGGACCAACAGGTTGAAGGTCCAAATGTCAGTTTTAATGCAGCTTCAAAGGGCTCTACATGATCCCAGACGAGGAATAAGAGTCTTATCTAGAGAAACAATCGGCCATTTTCTAAAAAAAAATAAAAACGTTAAATAATATACTTTTAACCTTGCACTGCTCTGCGAAGCACTGAGCATTACGTAATCACGTTGGAAAGGTCACGTGTGACATAGGCGGAAGTACCGAACGTGCAAAGACTAACGATGTTGGACAATTTCGAAGGTGGAGGAGAAAATGTGATGGATTTTTCGCCCGTACTTTCGCCTACATCTTGCGTGACCTTTCCAACGTGATTATGTAATGCGTAACACATCGCAGAGCAGTGCAAGATGAGCATTTATGGTTAAAAAGTATATACATTTTTTTTTTTTTTTAGAAAATGACCAATTGTTTCACGAGATAAGACCCTTATTCCTCGTCTGGGATTGTGTAGAGCCCTTTGAAGCTGCACTGAAACTGACATTTCAACCCGTTGAACCCCACTGAAGTCCACTATATGGAGAATAATCCTGGAATGTTTTCCTCAAAAACCTAAATTTCTTTTCGACTGAAGAAAGAAAGACAAACATCTTGGATGACATGGGGGTGAGTAAATTATCAGGAAATTTTAATTCGGAAGTGAACTAATCCTTTAATTCATCAGGTTAATGCATATGGATTGCTGGAGTATTAACAGACCATTTGTCTAATGTTTCTTCAGAGACAGATGTCTTTGCATATTATGTTGCGAAACAAGTGTTTTGGTGAAATATAACATCCAGAATTTGTATTTTTTTTTTGTATCTTTCAAATTCTTAAAAACTCTGGTGTACCACTCATCAAAACACGAGTGTATGACATTTTACAGACACATTTCTCTAGTAGGTTTTTGCATAAACTCAGTTCCAGTGTCAAAACTAAAAGGCATAAATTGTGATTTAAACCGTCATGACACATTCAGAGGCTCAAATATGATTACTCAGACCATTTCACAGCCTAAACTGAGATCTATAACTTCATATTTAAAACATAAGTCTACAGAAAACTGCTTATGAAATATTTACAGAAAACACATTTAGGAGAATACAGGCTCATGGTTGAAATTAGTGTTAGGTTGTGATAAGCTGCATGTGATTCTGTTTGTTTGTCTTTTAGGGATTGTTAGATAAAGCAATTCATGCCTTTATTAATAGCAAAATATGCAGTAAATATCTACTATTTTAAAATCATTTTGCAACGTCTAGTATGCTCACATTTTACTAGACTGGACTGATAATCATCTTTATTGTTGCAGTCCAACACCTTTAACAATTCATCATCACACATACATAAGAGGTAGAAAATAAGAAAAGAGCTGGGTAGAATTTCTAGAATTATTTTAAGAATGGTTCTAAATACACCAGTTGTCACATGAAGTGATGTTTATTTTTGTATATGCAGCAGTAAAATACCGCGTTTGTTTGAATTATAATAGCTGTTTAATACTTTTCTTATAATGTTGCAAATTTCAGTCGCGTTTGGAAATATATCGACATCTGTTCATAAAAACATATACCCAGACAAATCTTCCGTCAAATTAAAGTCGACGAAATTAGTTATAACACACTGTACGTCTGAGCTTAAATAAAGAAAACATATCGACAGCACGAGGATATTATTATTAATAATAATTAAGCGAAAACACGTTCATGCCTTCGAATATAGTATATATCATTGTTTATTCCATTATAGTTGTCATCAAAAACAACAAACCAAACAATAATTCCGCAGTAAAACATATTTCTGATCATACGCAAATTTAGTCACATCTTTATTTTGAGGCTACTCAGATACATAAAAATTATAAACACATAAAGCGTTAAAAAAACATGATAGATAGATAGATAGATAGATAGATAGATAGATAGATAGATAGATAGATAGATAGATAGATAGATTAGATAGATAGATAGATAGATAGATAGATAGATAGATAGATAGATAGATAGATAGATAGATAGATTTTGTTCAGCTGGTGCAAATTCTTCAGTTCATTAATGTAATAAAGAATCTGAGCTCAAAATATATTCAGCTGATCTTTAATTTATGGTGAAAATTAAGCTTTTACCTGTCTGAAAACTGTGCTAAATCACTGTATAGCAACGATCATATAAATCGAATAAATCTTTCAGATTCATGATTATTAAAAGCCCTGATGGAAGAGCTGCTGTTGGACTGACGCTGCCGCCAGGTGTCGCTGTAGTGCAACAACAAGAGGATCTTCCTGTCAGAATGGACAACTGTCGAAATATAAATGCTCAAGTCTGGGATAATGTTTAACAACCTATTGTAAAATATAAGAACATTTCAAATTAAAACGTATTTTAAATAAATAAACGCTAATTAGCACACACATTTCACATCCAAAAGTCTCGCATTAAGATCACTGAGATTTCTTCGTGTTTACTATAGCCCAAATGACAACAAAGATCTTTATTTTCGGGAAATAGGAGATACATCACAGTCTACGTTTCAAAGAAGAAATTTGCTCTGTAATTGTATTTTACAGTAATTGTAATCATTTTAATCTAAACAAAACCATTGTGAGAGTGTGTAGGCTACGTCTGAGTGTGTGTGTGTGTGTGTGTGTGTGTGTGTGTGTGTGAGACAGTGTCGTTGTTCTGCTAATTTTCCTTCCCTTTTATGTCCATGAACGTACTAAAAAAAAAGAAAAAGAATAAGCAGCACAGAAAAAATTCAACCTACATGGTCTATTTTAGATAGATATGTACTGCACATTATACAACCATATATAGGCTAGCTATTGATATATTTTATTTTAAAGGCATACCTAAAAACAATATTTGCTTTGAGGCAAAAAAAAAAAGATGTGATGAATAATTGCCATTTTGCAGTGTTTGTTCGTTAAGAAAACATGTTTGCGATTTTCAAACACGAGAACAATCAGCATGAACTCCATCAAACACTCATCTGACGCCTGCAGCTGCTGGATTCATCCTTTCGACGCAATAGCTTTTAAAATCAAATGTAAGTTTGGGGTTATTTTTAGCTAGTTATCTAGTTAAACAGTGCGTTTAAACCATTTGATTCCCTTTAGTCTTAATTCATAAATCTACAAACAAATGTTCTGGTTGAAATGAAGGTCGGCATCTAATGTGTTTTTAATAAAACTCGACTGTTCTCTTAAAAACTAAACTACAGTCCAGACAAAATGCTGTTTAATTTCTGTGAGAAATAATCTACGTGAAAAAAAAAATCTAATGTAGTATCCTAACAGCTCAATTCAAAAATACTCACCTGCAGAAGAAAACAAACAAACTTTGAGGTGCTTTGAAATTCTCAGAGAATACAGATGAGCTCGTGCAGCACATAGACGCTGTTCTGCCTGGTGACAAACACAAAGACACATCAAGCAGCTGATTATTACAGGCGTTAATTTCTCACATGCTCTCATTTCCTTCCTCCAACGACATGAACATCCAGAATATTAAGAAATAAACTCGTAGATCAAGATCCCACATAGAAGATTACGATTTGTTTTGCACGAGACATTGTTTCGTCTCTATGGTGTAGTCATTATGGCTTGATTTGCATATTGAGCATCACTAATTTCCTCGGTGTATCTAAATATGGCTGCACGTAACAAACAAGACGACGTCATTGAACGTGACCCCCCTCCGGTCCTGCATCAAATGAGTGTCAGAATAATACAAATATAGAGGACTAATAATAGTAGAATTAAAATTGAAATGAAAAAGAAAAGAAAATGGTATTCTTAAAGGAAGGGAGAATATCCAAATTGTAGAAAATATCAATGGAGACGATATGCATTACAAACAGGTAGGCTAAGTCACACCTGGTCACGTCACTGAGACATTTTGTACCTCGTGCAACAAAAACTCACACAGCGAAATCCGAGCAAGTTTGGGCAATTGAATAAAATATGAATTTTGATCGCACGTATAATGCAGAGGTAGAAGGGGTGGATCATAAATTGCCCATGCCCCCCCCCCACCCCATCTCAAGCCCACCCAAACTTGCAGGGCTCGCGCTGCACTTTCCATTCGCGCTCGAGCGCAGGCAGCACGTGAGGAAGTTCTGCTCTTCCCTCACACCTTCATCCTGTCTGTGGATGGAATAAGACCGTTTCAAACGACGGTGCCTCGCGCGTCTTTAGCAAACATGTCGTAGAAGGATTTCGAGGATGTGATTTCTAATCGAGGATGTTCGTTTATTCACATCCAGATGACTGTTTTTTTTTTGTTTTTTGGTGCCATGGGGGAGTCCAAAGAGAATGTAAGTAGCCTACTTTATGCTTCTAATTTTGCAAAAACAGGCCACGTGAAATCTGTAGCTTTAATATTATGTAGAATTATTGCATTATTCATAAAATGAAGAAGTAATAGGCCTATATATATATATATATTTATGTAGGCTATATATAAAATGTTTGGCCAGAGTGTTTTCTCAATTGTTCTTGTCAGAAAAAGGAAAACTTTTTTTAAATGTAATTTTATTTTTTAACATAATGGAATAATGTTTGGCAATTATTTGCTTGTGAATTATATTTAAACAATGTGTATATATCCAAAACAAACCTTTTTAAAAATCGAAAGTCTTCACACACATGCGTCTTTGACCTGCAAGTCACGTGCTGATCAGCAAACGCTAACAGATAAATAAGTGTTAATTGTCCTCTCAGTGTGACGTCACGCTGAACACTTCAAGTGGTTAATTGCTTCAGGGTGATTCAATTAAGAGCTTCTATTAAACATCAGATAAAAGCAGCTTTAAAATTAAGCTGTATTTGATAAATATATAACATCTGAATGATTTGAGTCATTTTGAAGCCTTTAAAATAAAGGCAAGCCTTTGTTTCACTGTTTGCATCCCTGAGATGCTTTTATATAAGCTTCATTCAGCTGCTTTATTTTCTCTCATTTGGAAATCTTTACACATGTATTTGTGCTTTCTTTTAGGCTCTCAGAAAAAAGGCTAAACATTTATATGTGTGTGTGTTTGTATGTCGATTGTGTTCGGACTAAAATGACTAAAATATGTTCCGGGGAAAATGTATTTCGGAATATTTACATGCATATTTGGATTTAATTAGTGGTGGAATAATTGTTAGATAATTTTGTGCATCCTTTCAGTGATAATATTGTAGGGTTATTTGTCATGTTGTATATTATATTAACTTTGATAATTTTAGTCTCGTGCTGCTGCAGAAACGAATAAAGCAAACTGAAGGGTGAAAATACTCAAGTTCATGATTATATTTAAGTCATGTTGATCTGTGTACAGGCCTGTTTCCTTTCAACAGATCAGCAAAGTATTCCTGAAATGTAAGAGACACTTATTCGATTCACAATGATTAATTATAATTCATAATTAGTGCGTTCCTTAAATATGTCGCTGTAAGCGTTTTCTGAGGCAAACTAACTATAGGAGTTTCACTCTTGCTACTAAAACTAAACCACTGGCACACGAGACATCTTGCAAAACGGAAAAGATGAGGGTCTATAAGAGTAGCAGAAATGAATACTTATAAAACTTATAAAAGAATAGACTATGTCCTAGAAATATATCAAATGTTAGAAAAGCAGAGGAATTTGCCCTAAGCCCTGGTTCATTTCTGACTCTGGTTTATTATCATAATTGCACACTGCAGAAAACCGGTGCGCGTCGCCGCGTGCGTCTCCAAATG
Source organism: Anabarilius grahami (assembly GCA_003731715.1). Taxonomy (NCBI): domain Eukaryota; kingdom Metazoa; phylum Chordata; class Actinopteri; order Cypriniformes; family Xenocyprididae; genus Anabarilius; species Anabarilius grahami. Next base: position 1,526,499 of record RJVU01007007.1, read on the forward strand.
GACATTTAAATTCCCCGTGACCTCGAGACCTCTGACCTCACGAGATTTGTGCGCATTTTGGGCACTAGAGATGAAGCCCATTGAGTGCGTCAGTCCTGTCATCCGTGAGCACGTCATCATCCGTGTGCCATAAGGACGTCATGATGTTACCCTGAGCAAAAGGAGCGAAAATGCCTCCGGATCAAACCTGCGCGCATTTTACGCATGTTACGAGAATGATATTTGAAGCCCAAACCCAAGTACGCATGTGTTTACTCTACAGCTCTCGCTCTGTGCCCGATGCTGCCTTTATGCCTTGCGTTTTTTGCTGCGTGCCCGTTTATTCTCTTGCATGGATACGCAGGATTTCATGCGTACCGCACTGTAAATCCAGGCAAGCCGAGCTCCGCTCGGAATAAAAGCATCCTCGCTGCTATGGATGGACGTAGAAGGCTCGCGTCTTGTAGATTTCTCTTCATCGTTCGAGTCAAGAATTAAGAAGTTCTACAATTACGCGCGGGAGCCAAGTTGCATCGGATCGACCTCATTTGGAAGGACAGCGAGAAACTTTCTCGGGATTTTTTGCATGAAACTAATTACTCGCATCTGGTGACTTGGAGTAATTGGGGCAAAAGGGCTTTTTGCACTTGTTGTGGGGCGACACATCATATGTTGGAGGCGTGTTGTTATCTTTGGTTATCTAGCTGTATGAGTGTGCTGGTCGTCATAAAGCTAGATAACCGAAAGTAAGGACCGCTTCTATCAGCATCTCAACGTGGAGCATTAAATATAGCTGTGTGCAATGAAGAAATATAGGCGTTAGGTGTGTTATTGCACGTGCAAACGCTTCAGTGTGATTTGTTTGTCATACACATCATATGTATAAAGCTTTTGGGTATAAGGGTGAATGCAAAGTACATAGGAGACACGCAAGACAAAGGCGTAAGTTTGTTGTGGTTGTCATCTCAATGGAACCCACGTGCGTCCGTGTATCGTTGACTCTGGACTTATTCAAGCTCCTCAAATGAAATAATTGGGACATAATGGGATGGAGGAAGGAATGGGGATGGATTGGCATAGAAACTCATCCTTAATTGATGCGGTCGAGCGCACGTGGGGGAGATGATGTGAACGCCCGTGGACCCCCATTCCCACGCTCGAGGGCAAGTGGGCAATGTCTTGTCTGGGGCAGAATATGACAGACAGCCCTGCGAGGGAGGGGGGCTGGGGGTCCAAGTGCACCCTGCTCATCTGCATCACTGTGGAGGGTGGAACAGCGGAGCTGGAGTGAATGGAGGATGCTGGAGAGCCTGTGTGTGTGACGGGAATGTGGAACGGGATGCTGTACTGAGACATCCACACACGAATCAACGGGCTACTCGTAAACTATCCACGACTATAGGCCCACATAGAGGCCCCAAGAGCTGACAGCTGATTTAGAGTCTTTCTCTCTCTCACACACTCACGTCGTTAAGCAGCTGGCTACACATTAAGAGTTTCTTTTACAAAAAAAGTTGCCATGTTTTTCTTTTTCAATTGACTTCTTTTGTTTTTATAATGAGACATAAAGACATTTTCTATAGTCGAAACCTAAACTTAACCTAACACATACCCTGCATTTTTATATTAATTTAATATCATTAAATTAATATCATAATATTATCTTTATTGGCATGTATACTGAAAAAATTGTTAGTAATTTTGCTCTAAAAATGTCATCAAAAATGTGTGTGTGTGTGTATATGTATATGTGTATATATATGTGTGTGTGTGTGTGTGTGTATAGTTACCTCAAATACAATATTTTAAAAGACAAAATATGCTATTTTTTTAGAAATTAACAAGTACACTGTAAAATTGTACACTGTATTTTCATGATTTGTTAACAAAACATTTTTTCGTTTGTCAAATCAACTTAGATAATTAATGTGGTTCAGATAACATAATATTTAGAGTTTCTGTTGATTAAATCAATCTCCTTCATTGTATTAACTGAAATATTTAATTTCAGTAAACTCAAAATTTTAAGGCAACAAGGTAACTTACTTTTTTAAGTTAAACCAACAATTCTTTTTTGCTTTATTTAACAAAGCAATACATAAACATTTTTAAAATGATCTATTTTAAAGTAAAAAGTAAAATAACGTCATAATTACTGGTTAAAGGAGCATTTATTTCAAAAGTTACTTTTTATTCGTCTTATCTGAGTGTTTTGTTACATTTCATTTAGTTTATTTTTCATTTGCGGCATAATAAAAATATTAAGGGGACAATGTTAATTATTGAAATACCTTATTGTATTAGACAAATTTATTATGTGCCAGTGTCACCCTTCTGCTAGATGATGTAGCCCTTGGTGTGCAAATGCAAGTGTTTTACATCATATCTGTTACTATATTGTGTATTTTGGCATATTGAACCTGTTCAGAATGAACTTGAATTTGACCATGAAGCACATGCTGAACTCTGAACTTTGATTCCTTAGGGACAGAGGGCATGAGAGGTCAGACAGGTCACCACTAGACCCACTGGGGTCAGACTGAAGGCTCAAGCTCAAAAAGAAGATATAACTTGACACAAATAATTATAAAATAATTACAATTATTAATGTATTTCATAGTATTCAGGCATGTTTACACCTGTTTCAAATGGCCACTTTGGTTACTCAAAAAATTTGCCTTAACAAAACATACAATTTTAAATAGATAATTTGAAATGTAACTTCATCCAAAAATCATTTATCAGATCACACAGATTGCATTTTGACAGTATTGCCCCTTTTTAATTAACCCCTACTTTCACAGACAATAGTCCCAGACTAAAATGCATGTTTGAGGTGTTTCAACTGAAAGCAACTTGTACTGACATATCTTAAAATATGTCCGTTCCATTGTTTTGTCTCAAGATGCACAACAGTAATGTTTTTTTCTATGGATTTTTTTTTTTTTTTTTTTTATCTACTTAAATGTCCTAATTGAACTAAGGCTTAATCCTGACTTAATCTAAGCCCTGTCTGTGGAACCAGGCCTAAAGTAATTAAATCAATCCCATATTTTAGGTCATTATTATTATTTATAATTTTCGGCCGGGGGAGGATATAAAATGACTTTTGTTAAATAATATTCAAATTAAATAATGTAATATAATCACTAAAACATTCAGTGGTGAGTGAGAGAGAGAGAGAGAAAGATCACAAGAATTTCTGCTAATCAACCTGCAGTTATAATGTGCCCGCCCACTTTTGGCAAATCTGTCATGTGTGATGAGCTGATTGGAGTTTCCATGGAGATGATGAGGCGAGCTGACTCTATATGAGCTGAAGGTGCCAGTGTGTCTATAGCTGCAATAACTGTAATGAGAATCACCTTGTGTTACTGTGCTTCATTACACTATAGATCTTCTGAGAGTAATTTATAATAAGTACATAATCTGTCATCAGCGCTAAAGGATATTAATACTGAACCACATCAGTTATTAATAAACATAAGCATTTTACAGCAAAGATGATCAGACTAAAACAAGTTGATTATGTAGAATGAATGAATAGGCTACACATATACTGGAACTACATTTCCAGTCTTCTGTAACTGTGTTTCCATCTCTGATTTATAAGAAATCCCCAAATATTTTTCGACAACAGCTGATAGTGCAATCTGCAAATGACTTTGTACTTCATAAATGCTGAGCCGGCTCATTAATATAACGAGACTGCTAATTTGCCAAGAGACTCTGGGATTTTGATGGAGGAACATGAGTCACATTCATGCATTGATAGACAAAATAATACAGAATCAACCACTGAATTGTTGCTAGTTTTTCACTGCAAATGGACTGTAATTAAAAAAAATGACAACAATATCGAGGTATTTTTCTGTATTCTTACAAAACCAAGATTCAATATAATTGATTTTGACAGCAGGATAAAAGCACTGATTTATGTGATGTTGAATGAAATCTGAAAAAATATATTACATACAATCCTTCTGATTAACCGTCAGCAGTTCATGGGCATCTCCAAACGTCATTGTCCACCGTGGAATGGATGCCTCCTGTTTGCCACCATCTTATGGCTTTGGCAGTGGAGACTGAGAGGGCAATCCCAAAATGTCTGCTGGCACACACACACACACACACACGTCGCGCGCTTTGCATATGTCACATAACAATAGCTGCCCGTTACCATGAATACCAATTTTCTAATTAGCACCATTTTCATTGGTTTAGCACCCTGAGCTCCAGCGTATGATTGGTGGTAATCACACTGCATGGAGATCCTCAGGAGAATCGCTTTTGATGAACGTTTGGCATCTTGTGTTGTGATTCAACGTTGCATGTATAAACTACATGGATGAAGACGTGCAGCGATAACAAATATTATGACTTCTTTAGCTTTGTATTTCAAGCTAAGTGCATAAATATCAGAATTAATTCTCTGTGCACACATTTCAAACATGCTCAACATTTCATAGTACAAAGATACCAAAGAGAGGAATTTTAGGGAGTCACATCAGTGGCATACATGCAATATGAACAGAAGAATAATAGATGGATGGCAGGTAGGTATGAGAAACACTGTTAATTATTCATTCACATTTAAGATGTGCATGCAACAATAGGTGCCGTTGATACTCATGCACTTGTGGAACAAATCTTATGCGTGAACACATTTTGCTAGTGGCATTTATTTTTTCTTTTTGACTACAAACAAATACTGTCCATTAAAAGATAATGCATAAAATGTCAGTAAAGTTTTTCTAGTATACTCTTACAAGGTTCTTCTTTGGCATTGATGGTTCCATGAAGAACCTTTAAAATTCGAGCGCACAAAAGGTATTTTACAGTGGAAAAAAAGTCACATCACACTTTTCATTCCATTGACTTCTATTCATACACATGGGAATGCTGGAGACCAGAAACGTAAGCTCATGCGAAGAAGTTTTGCATTTCGGCGCATTCTAAAGTCTTAAATCGGACCTGCAAAATTGGATCAGGTGAAGACGTGTGACCAATAGAGATCAATGCGTCACAACATGGCTAAATTAAGGCACAAAAAAATGCACATAACGAAAGAATCCAGTAACGTGTAGTAGGCTGTTCGTAGACTTATTATTATTTGTTATAATTTATGTTCATAAAAAAAGAGGCCTCAGAGTGTAATATAATATCCCGTCCATTATATCAAATGCTCAAAGTGTTTTAGTGTGACCAATATGGTTCTTTTAAAAACTGAAAAGGTTCTTTGCGGAACCAAAAATGGTTATTCTATGGCATCGTTGTGGGAAAAGAAACTTTTATTTTTAAGAGTGTATGGTGTAAATGTAGCTCAAACAGTAGAATGTGGCAGTAACAAAGTGGAGGTTATGGGTTTGATTCTCAGGAAATGCATGAACTAAAAAAATCTGTAAACCCTAATGCTCAAAATAATGAATTGGTTTGAGTAGGGCAAACTCAAACAGATTAGTTCAATCAAATGAGCTTTTATGAGTATTTAGAGCTTTCTTTTTCTTTTGAGTTCACGAAACTGACACATTTTAAGTAATCTGAATTGTTTCATTGTTTTGAGTTTTATTAACTTGTTTCTTTTAATTTAGAAAAACGTAAATTTACCTGAAACTGGGCTGGGATTTGTATTTCCCAGCATGCTTTGCCTTGGCACATTTGAAAGGGAGAGTAAATGCTAAAATGATGTGTTATATAAGGTTTATTTTGTGCAAGATAATGTTAAGTGGGAGATTTAGTAGTGTTTAATGCTTTGCTATGCTAATTTAGAAGTGTTTCTGTTATGTGTTTTTTTTTTGGGTGGTTAACTTTATGGTAACGAGTGTTAGTTTGAGAACAGGTCTATGTTTAATGTTCTATATTGCCGTACTCTTTCGGCAATTGTTATGCAATGCTAATGTTATCAAAGCATTGTGTTCCCAATTAGCATTTTCTGGATTAGCCTGTTATAACTAGCTAAATGTCCACTACTAAAAATATTTGTTGAGATTACCAAATTGAAATCTGCCAGTTCTGCTTACTTAAACTTTGAATTTCTTAACTTAAAAAATTTGGTGTAACTGATTTCCTTAAAAAAATTGTTTGAGTTTTGCCAACTTATTCATGATTACAGTGTATCTTGAATAAATAGGTTGCTTTGGATAGAAATGTCTAGCAAATGCAAATCTAGATGTTATCTAAACACAAAAACATTGCACTCATTAAATAGTAAGCTAACAGAATAGTATACACAATAATGTGCCTTTATTGTGGGTGTATAACATGCAATCTCTGTGTTTCTCTCTGTGTGTGTTAGAGGCAGCTGGAGACGCCTGCAGGAGGAAGTGGAGGCAGCGTTGCCTCGTGAGGCTGATGCAACATGAGGTGAGAGGAGAGCCAGAGGGCAGAAAAAGGCATGTGAACATCCTCTGCGGACCATTCATAGACACATGAACATGTGCGGGTTTGCTCAACATGCTTGTAGCACGTTTGAGATTTGTTTTCCCATTGCATACAAACCCAAAAGCACAAAGATATGCATGCAAATTACCAAGACGGAGTAGCTATAAGGCAAATACAGGAGAAAAATAAAATAATAATATTGGTGAAAAGTATGGTTAAAGGTGGCAGACACAACCTTACTGGCTGTAAATATTATTTTAAAGATATGTTGCAGTGTTAATCGCGATGGTACAGTATGTTACGACTTTGTTGCAATACAAGAATTAGCAAACAGGGAACGTTCTCAGAACTTTGGCTAACGTCTGGCAAGTTATGAACAAACCTTCTTCTGGTATTGTTAATAGAATGTTTGTTCTTATAAAATGTTAGAACAAAAATGTTATTTATACAGGATTTTTTCTGAAACGTTTTAGTTGGACGTTTGTCTAACATTTTTTTAAATGCTACTACTTTTTCCAGAACGTTCAGAGAACATTCAAGTAACGTTCCCATGATGTTTGCGAAATGATCAAATAGAATGTTCCCTTAAAGGGATAGTTCACCCAAAAATGAAAATTCTGTTACTCACCCTCAAGTTGTTCCAAACCCGTAAAAATGTCTTTCTTCCGTCAGTGAACGACATATAGCGCCGCTGCGTTTCAGACGACCCGAGTTCGAGTCCTGGCTCACGGACCTTCCCGATCCCATCCCCCTCTCTCTCTCCCACCTCGCTTCCTCTCCACTCTATATTAATAATTGCAAAAATCGCCAAAAATATATCTGAACACAAAAGAAGATATTTTGAATAATGTCGGAAACAGTTGATGGACCCCATTGTCTTTCACAGTATGGAAAAAAATACTATGCGTGATACTATAAGTCAATGGGGTCCATCAACTGTTTGGTTACTGACATTCTTTAAAATGTCTTCTTCTGTGTTCAGCAGAAGAAAGAAATTCATATGGGTTTGGACCATTTTGAGGGTGAGTAAATGATGACAGAATTTTCATTTTTGGGTGAACGATCCCTGTAACATTCGTAAGAAACAATTTTAAAAAATAAAAAATTTGAGCATTCAGGGAACATTCAGAAATAGGAACGTTAGCCAAATGTTCTTAGAATATGTTTTTGTTAGCGGGGTACTTTGGTCAGAAGAAATATTTATCGAGCCAGAAGACTCAGCAATCACGGTGTGTGTCTGAATCAGGGTGGTTTAGAAAACCAGGCCAAAGGCAACATTAAACCCCTGACCTATTTCTTCAAATCAGGTCGGTCGTATTGGACTGCTACATTAGACTCCCATTGAAGTCCTCTGTGATAGCAGACGCTAATGATGTGATATTTCAATTGTAATTATGAAACGGTGAGTCTGCGTGAAGCTGAAAGCGTTTTGTGTGCACAGAAATGGGGTTAATAATAGAATAAAACAGCATGCAAATATCAATAAGTAACAACAAAACAGTTCCACATTAAATATATTCATATTTCTTTCTGCAGTTAATTTGCTGATTGTTGCTAAACAAGCACCGCTGTGCAAATATTAACAGCTCAGCTTTCATCAAAATCTTCATGTCGTCCAAACGTAAATGAGTATTTTTTGTCTGAGGTGGATTTGCACGGCTCCATCTTTTTTTTCTTTTTCTTTTTTTCTATGGTTCCCACCCAGGGAACAAAAGGCATGTGCATAATAAAATCATGCAAATGCATGCAAATTTCAAAGCCAAAATAGGGTATGGACTTGGTGCTTTCCTTTGTGATGCAATCATCCCCCTCACTGTGTACTTAAAGTGCTGGGTTAAGCAGGAGACAAAATGCTTTGAATGGACCAGAAAAGAGAACAAAAAAGAAAAACAGGTGTCTTTTCCTGTGCACTTTCTAATGTTTTTTTTTTTTTACATTAAAAAAATACAGATGAAAGAAGAATCGTATTAAATTCTCTACCTTTATGGGAAAAATATTTTATTGCTAATTTTAAAAAAATGCATTCACACACAAGCTGTACAAGAAACTGTATACATTTATATATGTATTAGTGCTGTCAAACGATTAATTGCATCCAAAATAAAAGTCTGTGTTTACATAATATGTGTATGCACTGTGTATATTTATTGTGTATATATAAATACACACACATACATGTGTATATTTAAAAAATATCTCCATGTATACCACTGTAAAAAAGTTTGATTGATTTAATCAACTGAAACTCAATATATTATGTCATCTGAACCACATTAATTATATATATATATATTATATACATTTATTTATATATAATATTATAAATAAGTATAAATATTTTATATATAAATATAATATATTTTTGTTAAATATATGCATTGTGTGTATTTATATATAAAAATAAATATACACAGTACAAACACATACATTATGTAAACACAAACTTTTACTTAGGATGCGATTAATAGCGATTAATTGTTTGACAGCACTAATCTGTATATATTTTTTTTATACACTCTTAAAAATAAAGGTTCCAAAAGAAGGTTTTCACAGTGATGCCATAGAAGAAAAATGTTTGGTTCCCCAAAGACTTTTCAGTGAACAGTTCTTAAAGGAATTATTATTTTTTTTTAGTGTAAAGAACGTTTTAATAATCTTTTCCCCCTTTTCCCCTAAAAAATGTTAAAGGTTCTTAATGGAACCAATGATACCAATAAAGAACATTTATACCTTTTAAGAGTGTATTTATGTTTAAAAAGTCACATTTTAAAATACATTCTCAGACCAGATTTATGTTTGACATTTAGTAGTAATAAAAGCATAAGCACAAAATGCTTTCATATTTAGGCCACATGTTCTAAACACATTAATCTGCGTACAAACACAAAGTGTTACTCCAGACGAGAGGGGCTTCTCTCTCAGACACAATATGGCGAGATGAGCACAGGCCCAGCGTGCAGACAGACGCCTCACAAGCTTCTTATAATGCGTGTCGACATTAACATTCTTGCATGTCTAATGCCGGGCTCGCAGCAGACACACAGTGTCCGGAGAGCGTGTGAATGGGGCCGTTATAGACAGCGCGGTCTTAATGATTTATTAATCTGCGCGGTCCTCATCTGAATATCGGAGCCTGGATGCTGAGCAGCTCTGCTGGGCAGATGGGCCGACTGCAGACGTTCAGTGTGTGTGTGAGTGTGTGTCTGACGGCCATGCATGACCACAGAAACACGCACTGCAGGGCTGCATGCTATTTCAAAAGGCAAAGTGCCTTCACACAGACCTCAAATTCAGTTCATGTAGTGAGTGTTTTCAGTGTTGTTTGTTAATCAGTTGACACATTACAGTGTCATTTTGAGTTGAGTGATAAGCTGATATTACTAGTATGTAGAGTGATAAGCACAAGAAATTCAGTTGAAAGGGCGAAGCTTGGATGCAAAAAATCTTTATTGACTGCGTTTTAGAAGATACATTGAGTTTTAGCCCAACAGATATCATGTTTTCTATACAACTATGTTAAATGGGCTTCTGTTCCAGTGTGTGAAACTGGACCTAAATGTACATGCTCTAATACCAGGATAACTTTATACACATTTTATCCTGGGATTTAATCTGAAATGTGTTGTGTGAAAGTTTGCATTCAAATCATCGATAAAACATGGCTGCATGAATTATATGTACCAGTGTAAGTGAACGGAAACCATTTTGTGTATGTTCTGGTACAGTATAGCTATACATGCAGCCCTTAGATTTAAATGATAAACTTATTTCCAGTGCTGTAATGTACGCTGTGGGATACAGTATTCAAATATACTCAACCGTTCAAAAGTTTGGGTCAGTAAATAAATAAAAAAAATGTAAAAAAAGGAAAGAAATTAATACTTTTATTCAGCAAGGACAAATTAAAATGATCAAAAGTGACAGTAAATACATTTATAATGTTACAAAAGATTTCTATTTCAAATCAATTTTGTTCTTTTGAGCTTTCTGTCCATCAAAAAATCCGCTTCCACAAAAATATTAAGCAGAACAACTGTTTTCATCATTGATAATCAGCATATTAGAATGATTTCTGAAGGATCATGTGACTCTGAAGACTGGAGTAATGATGCTGAAATTCAGCTTTGCATCACAGAAATAAATTACATTTTAAAATATATGAAATAGATAACAGTTATTTTAAATGGTAAAAAAAAATTTTCACAATATTAGTGTTTTTACTGTATTTTTGATCAAATAAATATAGCCTTGGTGAGCATAAGAATAAAAACCGACCACAAACTTTTAAGTGTGCATTTAAATGTTATGCTTTTAAATGATTTATGTAGCAATGCAACATATATTTTGCATTGGCAAATGGCAGTTCTACAAGGTTAAATGATCAGATCATTGTAAATTATAAATTATATTTAATGCATGAGGACATAGTCAAACTTTTGTTGAATTGATGAATACTGTTGTACGCTGCTAATATTAGCAAGAACTATTGAGCATATTAATGCATATTTATCATTGTGTTGGTATGTATATGTCTAAAATTGGATAAGTAATATGATGTGCAAACGCACACACACACAAATGCAAATGTGACGGGAAAAGCCATTTTCAGCTTTTAAACACTGCTAAACTTATATTAGATTACAAGCATTTTCACTTGATAGTCTCAGAAAACCTTTTACATGTGCAGAGGATGTTTCAAACCCACGTTTTGAAGCACATAGGCCCCATTTTTGGGATGCTTTTTCACAGTACTAAAGTTGGAGTCCCTATACGGGTCTTTTTCCAGACTTCTGTTAATGTGTCTCTGTTGAAGTGAGTGGCGATTAAGCAGCGATATTTCAGCCCTATGAGAGACGCTGCTCTCTCTCGGGTCCCATGATGGAGTTCTGTGTTAAGAGTGGTAATGGAGAGAAAAAGTGAAGGAGGGGAGGACAAATTGGAGGGGGCTTACGGTGGCCCAGTCAAAGGCTCCATTGTGCTGGGGCGAGGAGCAGAGTTAATCAGGAGACCCAACAGTAATCAACGGTAGAGTTTGGGTCGGACAACTGCTTGGGTAAACATCCATTGTTCTTGAGCTGAGGTACAAAACAATGCCAGCATTGTCCCCGGGTCTCTCATTAGGGTGTGCTGGGGGTTACGAGCTCTCGGCTCGGGCTGTTAAGAGCTTCGGAAGCGGATGGGAACCAGAGGGGTAAAGCTGAGTGGAGGGGGAGAGGAACAGGCCTCTCACAGTCCCTTCGCCACAAAACCTTTTGGCCATGGGCCGCACAAGCCGCAGGAAAGAGAGAAAGGCCAAGCTTGTCATGGCATCTTCACGTCAAAATCTCACGGAAGGCTCTCGTTTGGGAGGGGGGTGGGGTGAAAGTTTACAACAGGAGAGGATGATATGAAAATCAATTAGAGAAAGGAAGTTATGGACATCTATAACTACTATCAATAAAATCCAGACAGTGTCTTCACTAAATATATCTCATTTTCATTTTGTTGGAGGTGAAAATATGTTTCGATTCAAATAGACCATGTGGCGACATGGTAACTTTTAAAAATTACAAAAACAAAAACCATACACTCTAAAAAAATGGTGGGTTAAAAACAACCCAAGTTGGGTTGAAAATGGACAAACCCAGCGGTTGGGTTAAATGTTTGCCAAACGTTCTGAGCAGTTTTATTTAACCCAACTATTGTTTAAAAATGAATGTATTGCTTGCTTAAAATGAACCTAAAGTATGTTGAAAATTAACATTTATTAATATGCTTAATAAATGAACATTAATAGGTTTAATGAATAATAATTAAACAATAATTTTTTTTTTTTATTGCTTATTAATAAATATTCACCTTTTGACTATTATTGTTGCCTCTAGTAATTATGTGTCTGATTTTTAATTTCCAACATACTTTGGGTTCATTTTAAGCCAGCCATATAGTCATTTTTAAACAATAGTTGGGTTAAATAAAACTGCCAAGCACGTTGGGCAAACATTTAACCCAACCGCTGGGTTTGTCCATTTTCAACCCAACTTGGGTTGTTTATAACCCAGCATTTTTAGAGTGTACTATTAGACAATATTTATTAAACTATAAAATGTGACCTATTAATAATAAAAACCTCAGTAATCTGACAAGTAAAACTATTAAAGCTTCACTGTGTACTTTTTTGTTAAAAACTAACAAAATGTCCTTAATGAGAGAGTTCACGTCTTTCAAAACGTGTTTTTACCTCACCCTGATTCATTATGGTAAGCCTATAATTTTATATTAGAGATGTCGGGGCGGATTTGCCGGGAATTTGGATACTAACATCATTTACGTCATGTCCGTCTTGTCATGTAAATAAAGAAAAAAGATCCGGTTATAGCGCATGTATGGTGCGGTGGTGTGGAAGGAGTTTTAGTAATTACCAGAACAATATTCCTCCGCAAGTAACTTGCAGTTGTATGGTTCAACCACTAGAGGACCGTTACAGGTAACGTTACATAAATTTGCATTAGCATAGAATGCTGTGTCGGCATATAGCGGTTGTTTTACATCGACTTCGAACATAGTCTTTAAATTTCAATTTATTTAACATGATGGTTTAACAATCATGTTAAATGATTGTTAAACCGGGTGTGTGTTCACGGTGTGTGTGTGTTCACTGCTGTGTGTGTGCACTTGGATGGGTTAAATGCAGAGCACAAATTCCGAGTATGGGTCACCATACTTGGCCACATGTCACTTCACTTCACTTCACTTCAAAGTAGATAAACTGTAAAAGTACGTCAGAGGGTGAGGGTGGAGAAGTGAAATCAAGGTAAAGATCTTATAAAAACTAAATGAAGAAAACTCTGATGATGTGTTTATGTTAGCAAGTGCTACAGTCTTAGATTAGCTGTATCTTATGCTTTCCAACATAACTGTCAAAAACACTCCTTTTACTTGCAGCATTTGTTCTCAATGGTATTAACTCAAGATTTTTCATAACTCGAGATACATCATATTTTTCATATTTGTAATGAAGGTACATAGAAGGATGACTATTGTGTGTGTGTGTGTGTGTGTGTATGTTACCACCTGATTTATGGAACTCCTGAATTATGGATTCATCCTTTTGGATGGACGAATCCGGGTGCCAGCTGCACACTTTTGGCACACATTTACTGTAGATCCTATTCTAACCACTCGG